>CAUYPK010047749.1:0-16318 GCA_963574355.1 Loris lydekkerianus
TCCTTTTCGGGTGTGGTTTTTTTTTCATAGTTTCCACGTTCTTTATTCTTATTCTTTTTTTTTTTTTTCCTTTTTTTTTGAAACAGTCTCAAGCTGTCACCCTGGGTAGAGTGCCATGGAGTTGTGGTCATAGCTCACAGCAACCTCCAACTCTTGGGCTCAAGCAATCCTCTTGCTTCAGTTTTTCTATTTTTAATAGAGATGGGGGTCTTGCTTTTTGCTCAGGCTGGTCTTGAACTCATGAGCTCAAGATGTCCACCTGCCTCAGCCTCCCAGCATGCTAGGATTACAAGTGTGGGCCACCGCACTCAGCCTTAATTTTTTTTTTTTTTTTTTTTTTTTTTGAGAATTCTCACTATATCTCCTTCAGTAGAGTACTGTGGCATCATAGCTCACAGCAACCTCAAACTCTTGGGCTTAAGTGATTCTCTTGCCTCAGCCTCCCAAGTAGCTGGGACTACAGGTGCCTGCTATTTTTTGGTTGCAGTTGTTCTTGTTGTTTAGCAGGCCCGGGTTGGGCTCCAACGTGCCAGCCTCAGTGTATGTGGCTGGTACCCTACTCACTGAGCTATGGGCACCAAGCTAGGCCTCAATATTCTTAGAGTACCCATTTTAACAATGTGCTAAGTGAAGCTTAGAAAGGTTCAGTAATTAATTCAGGGGCACATGCTTATTAATAATAGGACCTGGATTTGAACCAAGTGTGTACGATTACACAACAGGTGTGCTACGGCTAAGGCACACGGCCTTGCACCTATAATTACTTAGTTAAAAGAATCCAAATGAATTATAAGTTAATTTTAGCCCCAAAGTTGTTATTGTTTGACTGGTCCAACCTTCACTAACAATTAACTTTCTATCAGCTCCTGTCATTAAAAAAAGTATAGTCTACATTTGGTCTGTAATTTTATCTGCAGGGAATTTCGAGTATGTCATAGAATATGATACTATTAGATTTATATCATAATTGTGAAGGCAATTCACCAGTATATTCAAGGGCAGTGCTCTTTTTCCTGGCCTCTTGTGTGTCTTCTGGGACCTGTCTTCACAGTATGTAGATCTCTTTTGGTTCTAACAATTATCTCAGCTCTTCTTGCAACAATCCTTGACTTCCATCTTTTGCTAGACCATGCGCCACTCCAACATTGCAGAGTAGCCGTCTTTGTGGAAAAGCACATCCAATGCTGACCTAGTTAGGGACCCAGGGCCTTACCTGTAGTATTGTTCCTGTGGACTGTACTCACAAAAATCAGGATAGCAATCTTCTTAAAATATGTATGTATATTTTTGCTTCTGAGTGAAGATGTTCAGAAAGTGCAGGGATAGTTGACAGGGACAGGAGGTCATAACAGAAATAAATGGAGATGGAGATCAATTATTGGTGTGGTTAGGTTTCTAATTTGCACAGGGAAAGAGCATTGAAGTGGGGAATATATCCACTGGGGAAGATTGCAGAATATCCTTTGCATTTTTTTTTTTTTTTAGTAAAATTACATTTGCATGCTTCTCACTTCATTCCTACCTTGCCACTCACACATAAGTTCTCCTATCATGAAGACTCTCTGCTTCCAACCAGGGTGGAGTATTTTCTCCAGCAGGGTATCATGTCATCAATGAAAAATGTTGCTGGCAGAAATGTTTGGGAAATGAATGAAGCAAACACTAACCCATTATTGAAAATCACTCTGCAAACAATCAAGCTTGAGATCCAGAATTTCTAAATTGAATGTTAAAGGCATCTACTAGAGAGACAATATTGTAGCTAAAAATACGGATCTTATGTTGACTTGGGCAAGCCTCCAATTCCGTAAGCCTGTTTCCTTATGTAGGAAAGGGGTAATTATGATAATATCAATTTCATAGGGACATTGTGAGGTTTAAATACTTTTCATATAAAGAGTATTAAGTGTGACATTTGACACACAGTAAATATTCAGTGAATATTGATCACTACTAGGAGAAACAATAATTGGACCACACGCACAAAAAAAAAAAGATATAGGGCCTTCTTTTTAATGAAACTTCATCTTAAGTGATTTATCTCATGAAGCATGCAATGATAGAGAATTTAAACGTATAAACCATTTCACCTTAATGTATACTTTACATTTAATGTACTGGAGCTTCCTCTTCCTCTCTGCCACTTTGCTGACCTGACTGCAGATTGGGATGAGAAAGGTGGGGAGGGGCTGACAGTTCAGAATGTTGGTTAGAATGGCAGACACATGCAGAGACTCTGCCAAGCACAGGGGAATGTTTTTTTTTTATCTATTTTCTTTATTAAATCATAGCTGTGTACATTAATGCAATTAGGGGGTACAATGTGCTGATTTGATATACAACGTGGAATATTACATCTAACTGATTAACATAACCATCTCCTTGCTTAATTATGTGTTGTGGTAAGACATTTATACTCTATTCTTAATAGTTTTGAAATGTGTCATTACATTATGCACATTAGGTGAGGTGCCCCCAATACCCTCCCTCCTCCTGATCTTCCCCTTCCCTCTCCCTCTTCTTCCCTCCTTCTTTCTGGACTATAGTTATGTTTTACCATTCCTATGAACATGTAGGTGATTTTATACTGATTTCACAGTAGCATTGAGTACGTTGGATACATTTCCCCCCATTCTTTAGACCCTTTACTAAGAAGAATATGTTCCAGCTCCATCCAGGTAAACATAAAAGATGTGAAGTTTCCATCTTTTTATGGCTGCAGAGTATTTCATGATATACATATACCATAATTTGTTAATCCATTCGTGGGTCTATGGGCATTTGGGCTGCTTCCATGACTTGGGAATTATGAATTCGGCTGCAATAAACATTCTGGTGCAAATCTCTTTGTTGTAAAATGATTTGATCATCTGGGTAAATACCTAACAGAGGAATTGCAGGATCAAATGGTAGGTCCACTTTTAGCTCCTTGAGTGTTCTTCA
This sequence comes from Loris lydekkerianus, assembly GCA_963574355.1. Lineage (NCBI taxonomy): Eukaryota > Metazoa > Chordata > Mammalia > Primates > Lorisidae > Loris > Loris lydekkerianus. The sequence goes on from CAUYPK010047749.1 coordinate 2,944, forward strand.
AACTTCTTTCCAAAAAGGTTGTATTAGCTTGCATTCCCACTAGAAAGTAGAAGTGTTCCCTAATTTTTGCATCCATGTCAGTGGAATATTACAAAAAACAGCAATCTGAGCCCTTTATCAAAGTGATGGAGCAGGTTCTGTAGTGAAGGCTGTGGAAGCAGGGAGGGAAAGTGTCTTTCTGAAGAGCTCTTTAGAATGCTAGATAAGTTGGCAGCCCTGATGGCTGTCTCATCCATTTTTTCTTAAATTCTATTTACAAATACATCAATGTATAAAAACATTAACTCGCAAATTCAATCCAATTTCATTGTTCGCTTACACTAAAAGAACACATTTGTGATATCGGAGACAACTAAGATGTGCATTTGCCCATAGGATTATTTCCGTGCTGCTGTGTGTTAGTTTCAGTTTAATGTTTTCATCCACTTTATTTATTGATTGATTTGTTTATTTTTATTATTAAATCATAGCTGTGTACATTGATGCATCATGGGGCACCATACACTGGTTTTATAGACTGTTTGAAACATTTTCATCACACTGGTTACCATAGCCTTTCTGGCATTTTTTAGTTATTGTGTTAAGACATTTATATTCTACATTAACTAAGTTTCACATGTACCCTTGTAAGATGCACTGCAGGTGTAATCCCACCAATCACCCTCCCTCTGCCCATTTTCCCCCCACCCACCCCAGCCTCTCCCCCTTCCCCATATTCTTAGGTTATAACTGGGTTATAGCCTTCATGTGAAAGCCATATATTAGTTTCATAGTAGGGCTGACTACATTGGATACTTTTTCTTCCATTCTTGAGATACTTTACTAAGAAGAATATGTTCCAGCTCCATCCATGTGAACATGAAAGAGGCAAAGTCTCCATTTTTTTGAAGGCTGCATAATATTCCATGGTGTACACATACCACAATTTATTAATCCATTTGTGGATCGATGGGCACTTGGGCTTTTTCCATGACTTAGCAATTATGAATTAGGCTGCAATGAATATTATGGTACAAATATCTTTGTTATAATGTGACTTTTGGTCTTCTGGGTATATACCTAGCAGAGGAACTGTAGGATCAAATGGCAGGTCTATTTTTTTAGAACTCTAAATGTTCTCCAAACATCTTTCCAAAAGGAATGTATTAATTTGCATTCCAACCAGCAGTGTAGAAGTGTTCCCTTTTCCACATCCATGTTCCACATCCATGCCAACATCTCTGGTCTTTGGATTTTGTGATATGGGCTAATCTTACTGGAGTTAGATGATACCTCAAAGTAGTTTTGATTTGCATTTCTCTGATGATTAAAGATGATGAGCATTTTTTCATATGTCTGAAGGCTGCGTGCCTGTCTTCTTCAGAGAAGTTTCTCTTCGAGTCCCTTGCCCAGCCTGCGATGGGATCACTTGTTCTTTTCTTGCTTATATGTTTGAGTTCTCTGTGGATTCTGGTTATTAAACCTTTGTTGGAGACATAACCTGCAAATATCTTCTCCCATTCTGAGGACTGTCTGCTTGCTTTACTTACTGTGTTCTTGGCTGTTTAGAAGCTTTTTAGTTTGATCAGGTCCCAGTAATATATTTTTGAAGCTGCTTCAATTGCCTGGGGGGGGGTCCTCCTCATAAAATACCTACCCAGACTGATTTCTTTAAGGGTTTTCCCTGCACCCTCTTCTAGTATTTTTATAGTTTCATGTCTTAAGTTTAAATCTTTAATCCAGTGAGAGTCGATATCTTAGTTAATGGTGAAAGGTGTGGGTCCAGTTTCAGTCTTCTACAGGTTGCCAGCCAGTTCACCCAGCACCATTTGTTAAATAGGGAATCTTTTCCCCACTGTATGTTTTTAATTGGCTTGTCAAAGATCAAATAACAGTAAGTAGCTGGATTCATCTCTTGGTTCTCTATTCTGTTCCAGACATCTACTTCTCTGTTTTAGTGCCAGTACCATGCTGTTTTGATCACTATCAATTTGTAGGATAGTCTGAGGTCTGGTAGCGTGATTCCTCCTGCTTTGTTTTTATTTCTGAGTAATGTCTTGGCTATTCGAGTTTTTTTCTGATTCCATATAAAACGAAGTCTTATTTTTTCAAGATCTTTAAAGTATGACAGTGGAGCTTTAATAGGAATTGCATTAAAATTGTATATTGCTTTGGGTAGTATGGACATTTTAGCAATGTTGATTCTTCCCAGCCATGAGCATGGTCTTTTTAATTTCAAGTTGTTTTCCTTGGTTCTACACTTAACAATTTTTTATTTTATTTTATGTTTGTTTGTTTGTTTTTTGAGACTGAGTCTCACTCTGTCACCCTAGTTAGAGTGCCGTGGTGTCATCATAACTCACAGCAACCTTAAACACCTGGGTTCAAGCCATCCTTTTGCCTCAGCCTCTGGAGTAGCAGCAACTACAGGCATGGGCCACCATTCCCCCCAGGTCTCATTCTTGCTGAGGGTGGTCTCAAACTCCTCAGCTAAGCAATCAGCCCATCTTGGCCCCCCACTATGCCCAGCCTACTTAACGATTTTTTAGACAGAAATCTTTTAAGAATTAATGAACAGTTATTCACCCTTAGAAAATTATACAAACACAGTTTTACTTGGTCTATGTCATTTTTTTTTTTTTTTTTACCAATGTAAACCTTCAAGACTTGACCCTGGTAGGAAAGCTATTACTAGAATTTATTAAATACAATTCTTTAAATGATTGTCGTGTGCCAAACACAGCCTAAGTGCTTTACAAACATCTAATTGCAGTTCTGTAGCAGTGTAACAAGGAAAACATCATTCACCATTTTATAATAAAGAAACTGAGGCTAAAAGTGGTAAAAACCACACACAGCTCCTAAGATGGAGAGCCAGGTTTCAAACCCAGGCTATCTGAATTTCCAAACTATTTTCCCTATCGTAGAGATGCATACCAAAATGTAGAACCCTGTCTAACATCAGTACTACTAAAGTTGAGAGACAGTAAACAAAGAAAGCCCAGAGGAACCCAGCTTCAGCCAAGACCTCTTGGATGAGGCAGGTCTGGAGGGCTGCTTCTGAGGGAAGCAGTGGAATTATAAAAGCCCAAACTCTGCCTCTTAGGTCTTTGCTGACAATTAGTTATAAGTCAATACAGCCAAACCTAGGGCAAGGCCAGTTTTTCTTAAAGCTACTGTATTCACTTTGTAATGAAATAATGTAGGTGGATTGCAAAGAAATGTATCATTATAATTAAGAGCCATGTCAACAGAAGAATCCCTTTGGGAGAATGTCTGAAAATAAGAATCATGGGACTGATTTGTTTATTTCAGTTGTTATAGCTGATCAGATTGAGGATAACATTGTAACTTCTTCAGTAATTACTCCGAATTAAACCATTGATGGTCATAAATTAATTCAAACTGTGGACCGCGTCTACAAAAACTGAAATTTATATATTTTTTTAAATGATTAAATAGGTTCTTGGTGCTGTCAGATGGTGTGAATTTTGCAAGGTAAAAGACAAAAATCACTGATAGCCTAGTCAGCTTTGAAGAAAAAAAAATTTTTAAGAAGTTGATAAAATGATATAGATGGAGTTCAAAATCAGTTTTTTAAAAAGGCATGGAAAACTATTTTCTTAAACTATTACAACCACAAAGAAGTGAACACCTGTCCTCTGGGTCTACTTTGTATCCTATACATACAAACCTGTCATAATGTTTATTATGCAGTTATAGTTACCAGTGTTACCCCCATCATGAGAGCTTTGGAAAACAGAGACTATGTCCTTCATTGTATCAAGTACCTGGTAGGTATATAAAAATGTTTGTTAAAAGAAGAAGGAAGCGGGCAGGAGGAATAAAGATCGCCATGGAGTAAATTACATTGTTTAATGTTTGATTTATTTTAGTGGAGCAATTTTTCTGTTTGTAGTTTACTTTATTGTTTGTTATAACACATACTGTTGACTTTAGGGCATGACCATCATATTTCTTGTTATATATTCTGATATTTGTCTGGGTTTGTATTATCAATAAAGAGATTTTAAGCTGAGCGTGGTGGCTCATGCCTGTATCCTAGCACTCTAGGAGGCTGGGGCCGCTGGATTGCCTGAGCTCACAAATTCAGCTTGAGCTGAGACCAGCCTAAGCTAGAGCCAGACTCCATCTCTAAAAATAGCCGGGTGCTGTGGCAGGCATCTGTAGTCCTAGCTACTTGGGAGGCTAAGGCAAGAGAATCACTTAAGCCCAGGAATTTAAGGTTGCTGTGAGCTGTGACACCATGGCACTCTACCAAGGCCTTCAAAGTGAGACTTTGTCTCAAAAAAAAAAAAAAAAAAAATATTTTAATTTTCAGTACAATTTATTGTACCTAATAAATAATCTTCATTTATTTATTAAAATGTGGGAAAAGAGAAGTTAGAGGTCACAGTTGGTAGAAGGAAGTGTCAGTTCTCTATTGATGCACACTTGTTTCACCATTCTTTTTTTTTTTTTCTTTTTTCTTTTTTTAGAGATAGAGTCTCACTTTGTCACCCTTGGTAGAGTGCTATGGTGTCATAGCTCACAGCAACCTCCAGCTCTTGGGCTTAGGCGATTCTCTTGCCTCAGCCTCCCGTGTAGCTGGGACTACAGGCGCCGGCCACAATGCCCAGCTATTCTTTTGTTGCAGTTTGGCCAGGGCTAGGTTCGAACCTGCCACCCTCCGTATATGGGGCTGGCACCTTACTCCCTGAGCCACAGGCGCCGCCCTGTTTCACCATTCTTTTCAAATCTTTTTTTGAGACTAGTAATTTTGACCCCAAGCATTTGGCCTGACATTTCAGTAGATTATCCTTGAATATACAACCAATAAAGTGGTGGTTCACACCTGTCTGTGATCCTGGTGACCGAGGAGGCTGAGGCTGAGGCTGAGGCAAGGGGATTGCTGGAGCCCAGAAGTTCAGGGCTGCAGTGAGCTATGATCATGCTACTGCACTCCAGCCTAGGTGACAGAGATTCTGTCTCTTAAAACAAAAACGTCTCAGACACAAAATTATAGTAAACTTCTTGTCCAGTTGAAGTTAGCACTTATAGTAGTACAGTGTAGTGAAATCACAGTGTAATTTATAATTAAAATTCTAGGTTGGGGTTGCAGTATCACCACTAGAAGATTTGTATGAAAGATGTCAAAGAAAGTGTAGAGCTCTAACTATCCCAAATATAGTGTTTCTACTCCAGAGATAATCGCCTAGCAGGTTGTTAATCTTGATACTTTATCCATGGTGTGCAGGTGGCAATTCACTTAATAAAAAGTTTATTCCTATGGACTGTATCAATAATGATCTGAAAATTGTAACAATTGTGGCTACTATTTATCAAACACTTCCTAAATGTAAAGCACTTTACATAAAATATTTTGTCATTTTGTCTTCATAACAGCTGTGTGAAAGGAATATTGTTCTCTCTCCCCATTTTACTGATGAGAAAATTTAATAGAAGTGGAATCTGACACCAAAAACTCAAGTTCTTAGCCACTGCTTAGCTATTCAACCTCAGCAAAGAATTGGGAACTTTATAATCTTGTTTCCTTATTCTTGTGTTTCCCTTTTTTATTTATTTATTTATTTATTTATTTATTTATTTATTTATTTATTATTTTGAGAGAGTCTCACTATGTCACCCTTGGTAGAATGCTGTGGCGTGACAGCTCACAGCAACCTCAAACTCTTGGGCTTAAGTGATTCTCTTGCCTCATCCTCCCAAGTAGCTGGGACTACAGGCAGCTGCCACAACTCCTGGCTATTTTTTTGTTGTTGTAGTTGATTAGCTAGCCCGGGCCAGGTTAGAAGCTGCCACCTTCCGTGTATGTGGCTGGCGCCATAACCACTGTGTTACGCAGGCATGGAGCTTGTTTCCCATTTTTAAATGAAAGTGATTTACCCTTTAAAGACTTTTATGTAAAAAAGTAATTATAGATAATTTAAGATGTCTGAGTAAAAAAGCTGGAAATAAAAAACCTGGAAAAGGAGGCTTTTGTTCTGTTTTAATGTATTTCAGCCTAGTCTAAATTTAATTAACTTAATACCCATTGTGAAATTGTTTTTCTTTCCAATTTTTGTAAACATAAGAGTTTTTATGTTTCCAAGACATGGGTATGTTCAACCCATTTTTCAACCTTCCTGAATTCTCTCTTACCTCACAATTGGAAAAGATCTGATTGTATAATAAAGAAAAACACTTGAGGAAAGCAGTTGGCAACTACTTTGGGACAGAGGATGATTCTGAATTGTATTCTTGAATCTTATTTGCTGACATGTAGTTTTAGTCTGTCTTATATAATAGTAGGTTTCTCTTTCCCCCAGAGAAACAGCAGAATCACTAATTCAACTCATTCAGCAACTACTTATTTAACAAATTATTTTTGGAATACTGGTTTTTCATTAGATATCTTCAGTATATCTCATTTACTCATCACACTAACCCTCTGAGGATATGTTCTTATTAGCCCAATATTTATATGGGTAGACTGAGGCTCAGAGGGGGTTGGTCTGAACCCATTATGCTGTACTGTTTCAATAAGACCAAAATCTCATGAAGACAAGACACTGAATAAGATAATTACAAGTGTGATAAATGTTTAGAGAGGATTCAGTACTATTGTAGCGTAAGAGAGAGGGACCTATTTAAGACTGAGGCATCCACATTTAAAAATATTGATGTTCTTACCTATTTTTTTAATCCTGTTTTATGGTCTGAAACATTTGAAGGAGGGAAAGGTCCGGAAAATCCTTGAGGTGCTTGGGAAATAAAATATTTATGTTTAGTTAATTTGCTTATTCTTTTTGAGGTAAGCAAAGGATTCCCTTTATTTCAACTTCTCTTGAAAATCTTTCTTATTATTTTTTTGTTGTTGTTTGTTTGTTGAGACAGAGTCTTGCTCTGTCACCTGGGCTAGAGTGCCATGACATTAGCCTAGCTCTTACCAACCTCAAACTCCTGAGTTCAAGCAGTTCTCCTGCCTCAGCCTCCTGTGTAAGTGGGACTACAGGTGCCCACCATGACACCCAGCTAATTTTTTTCTATTTTTAGTAGAGACAGGTTCTTGCTATTGCTCAGGCTGGTCTAGAACTCCTGAAGTCAAGGGACCCTCCCACCTTGGCCTCTCAGAGTGCTAGGATTGCAGGCATGAGCCATCACACTCGGTCCTTGAAAATCTTTCCTAAAAAGATTAGTCCATTTCTTTTTCTTAATATTTCATGGTGAGCACATTTTAAGCTTTGCAATTTAAATCGCATGATGCTTTGTCAGTGTCAGTTCTTTCTGTTCAGTATTTATAGCTATAGATGAAGGGAGAGTTAGTCTGCCAGAGTGGGTCTCTGCTTGCTGCCATCTGGCCTGCAGCCACCCTGTCTTAGAGAATAATTTCTTCCCCAGAGGCTTAAGGATAAGGGCATCAACAGAGCTAAACTGCCTAATTAAAATAATAATTTGAAAAGCAGGCTATAGTGAATGCTTATTGGTTTGAAATCCTCTGCCTAAACAAACTGCAAGTCATGATCTCTAAACATAATTTTTTCAATATGTCTATTGAGGCCCTACGATGTGCTTAAACACAATTATAGTAAAAATTTGATTATTTGAAGATGTATTTATATTGGATTTTACCTTCCCTTTGGCTTGTTTTCACCTTGAGTTTTTGTGTATCAGGTCTTATAAAATACTTTTCAAAACAAGCAAAGGAAAGAGAAACTAAGAAGCTGGAATGTGTATCCCTATTTGAATAGCTGGAAGTAAGACTAAATGCATTGTATGATTTATGAAAGTCTTCATCCTCAAGTAAATATTGTAGGCGATAGGACAGGAACAGGGGTCATAATAGCCCATGCACCAAATCTGGCTGACTGCCCACAAGCTATGAATAGTTTTTATACTTAAAAATGGTTTTTCTTTCTTTTTTTTTTTATTACAAGAGACAGAGTTTCACTTTGTCACCCTCTGTGGAGTGCGGTGGTATCACAGCTCACAGCAACCTCCAGCTCTTGGGCTTAGGTAATTCTCTTGCTTCAGCCTCCCAAGTAGCTGGGACTATAGGTGCTCGCCACGATGCCCTGCTATTTTTTTTTTTTTTTTTTTAATTGCAGTTTGGTCAGGGCCGGGTTTAAACCAGCCATTCTCCATATATGGGGCCGGTGCCCTACCCACTGAGCTACAGGCGCTGCCCCTTAAAAATGGTTTTTCAAAAATCAAAAGAAAAATGATTTTTCACAACACAAGTAAACTATAAGAAAATTCAGATTTAAGTGTCCACAAATTTTTATTAGAACAGCTATGTCGTTCATGTATGTATTGTCTGTGGCTGCTTTTGCACTACGGCGGCAGAGTTGTGTAGTTGCATGGCCTGCAAAGCCTAATGTTTTATTGTTGGGCTCTTTATAGGAAAAGTTTGCCAAATCCTGGTATAGACTCTCCAATGAAGAATTAGAGTGGTCAAAAGAACACTCACATTGTGAATATGTAGGCTTCCAAGAAGAAAATTCAAAAATTGCCAAGACCTTTGATTTTGACTGTTACCCTTTTAAAAGATACCATTAGAACTAGATTGCCCATTTTTGAGACAAACTCCCAGCCATCCTGTCTTCACTCATCCAGACCACACTGTTCCGGCAATTTACAACATAAAGTTAAAGGGAAGGAAAAGATTGTCCTTTAAAATGTTACAGTTTAGGCTTGGTACCCGTAGCACAGTAGAATATTACGGCACCAGCCACATACACCGAGGCTGGCAGGTTCGAACCCAGCCCAGGCCAGCTAAAACAACAATGACAACTGCAACAAAAAAATAGCCGGGTATTGTGGCAGGCACCTGCATGCAGAGGCAAGAGAATTGCTTAAGCCCAAGAGTTGGAGGTTGCTGTGAGCTGTGATGCTACAGCACTCTACTGAGGGTGACATATTGAGACTCTTGTCTCAAAACAAAACAAAAAAAGTTAGTTTAGATTTTCAATAATTCTTAAGCCCATCCTTTCCTTTTTGTGTGCAAAAATGCATACAACTAAGTCAGGATTTTAGATACTATGCATATATGAGTTATGTTTCTGGTCTATCTCAGCAGAGGAAACCCAGTATCTTTTGAACTTCAGAATAATTAAATCTCAATGATGAGTGAGATTTATTACTCTTCATGATTTCCAGTAGTGCCAAGTTCAATAGATCTTAGAGTAAATCAGCTAATACGAGATTGGAACCAGCATAATGCTCTGGACATTAGCTTGCATTATCATCTTGGAAAGAATGTTTTACTGCTTTTCCAGAAGCTGGTCCAATAAAAATTACCACACAACTTGTCTTTTTTCATTTCTTCATTTCATAATTCTGTTTTCTTTTGTCTCTTCCCAGAGGTCTTTAGCTTTTTTACTTTGGAACTCCAAGAGGAATATTTTATACTTACTCTACAGATTTTTGTAAGCATTAGAAACACTAATATATTAAGAAGCTAGCTGTGGCTAACATGTAATAGACATTCAACATGTGTAGACATGTGCTGCCTATACGTGCCCTACATGTATAGGCAATAAATGGTAGTTATTCATAGTAATAAAAGATACTGTGCCAGGCACAGTGGCTCACGTCTGTAATCCCAGCACTTGGGAGGCCAAGGCAGGTAGATTGCCTGAGCTTACCAGTTCGAGACCAGCTTGAACCACAGTGAGACCTCGTCTCTAAAAATAGGCAGACGTTGTAACGGGCTCTTGTAGTCCCAGCTACTTGGAAGACTGAGGCAAGAGAATCCTTTAAGCCCAGAAGTTTGAGGTTGCTGTGAGCTATGACGCTATGGCACTTTACCAACGATGACAAAATGAGACTGTCTCAAAAAAGAAAAAGCCTCCATAAGAAGAAATTTAAGGATTATATAATTTAATCTGTTTTAAAAACTTAATTTACATACAAAGTAAAATACGTACAGAAACTATGCTAAAAGTGTATTCAGTGCAGCAGAATTTATGAGATAATTGCATAAAACTTAAATGTTCATCATATGAAACAGTGGAGTATTTTACAACCACTAATAATGATAAAGGTATGTGCTGACAGGAAAAGATGTTCACAGCATAGTGAAGGAGAAGCAGTTTTTTGGGTTTTTTGGTTTGTTTGGGTTTTTTTGAGACAGTCTCAAGCTGTCACCGTGGGTAGAGTGCTGTGACATCATAGCTCACAGCAACCTCAAACTCGAGCTCAAGCGATCCTCTTGCCTCAGTTTTTCTATTTTTTTAGTAGAGATGGTGTCTCCCTTTTGCTTAGGCTGATCTTGAGCTCATGAGCCACTGTGCCCAGCCAGAGAAAAGCAAATTTTTAGATCATTGTACCACTTTTCACTTTTGAAAAAAAAAAAAATAGAATAGCAAAGATTTAATGCACATATAGCAAGGCAAAAATTAATGCCCATTCAGAGATAATGAAAGCATAGATAATTTTTCTATTGAGCTATAATTTCTGATTTATATATGATGACTATTTTACTTTTAAAATAGAAAACAATGGTTTTGGGGTGGTTTTTTTGTTTGTTTTGCAGTTTTTGGCCGGGGCTGGGTTTGAACCTGCCACCTCCAGTATATGGGGCCAGCACCCTACTCCTTTGAGCCACAGGCGCTGCCCCAGCGATGGGTTTTTTAAAAATCTGTTAGTTTCCTGGAGGTAAGCCCAACTTGGATGTTCTATACAAAATTTAAATGTATAGGCTTATATCCATTTTCAGACTCTTGTTTTGATTAGTTAAAAGTTTATTCTGGGTGGCTCACGCCTATAATCCTATCATGCTGGGAAGGTAAAGTGGGAGAATCACTTGAATTCATGAGTTCAAGGCTAACCTGAGCAACTGAGACCCTATCTCTATAAAACCTAGAAAAATTAGCTAAGTGTGATGGTGGAGTCTGGTAGTCTCAGCTACTTAGGAGGCCAAGGCAAGGGAATAGCTTGAACTCAGGAATTTGAGGTCGTACTGAGCTATAATGAAGCCAGTGTACTCTGGCCCAGGAAGAAATTTAATTCTAATGTAGTTTTTAAGAAGGAGTTTGGTATTAAAAAGAAAATGCTCTAAACCATGGCAAAGTAGTATTTACAACCAAGTACCATAGAATCCCTAATTTTCAGGAATGCTCCTACTCAGCAAAATATGGACAAATATGTCAACCAAATATCTCAGGACTACTGATTGCTTGTTTTTGTCACTTACGAAACTGGTAGGAAGGACTCAGTCCTAAAGTAATACATGAGAAGCTTGAAGGAAATGAACTTCATGAAACGTTTATGAGAATTTTTTTCCTCTTATTCCCAGAAGTGGTAGTCTAAGAGATTATTTACAAGCATGTTGGAATTTAAGCCTTACCTCTCTCAGGAATGTGGTTTATGCACCTTTTTGAGCTGTAATCAGGTGGGGAATCATGTTGAGGGTTGAAAATGGGATAGTTTGATTTTAAAGGCATTAGAAAATATAAAAATGACATTTTTCAAATGAGTATTTGATTTATGTGAAAGACCAAGCCCAGTTCTCTGAATATCTACTTAATTTCTAATTCCTCTTGATTTGTAATCCCATATGCTCATATGGGGCTTTCAAAAACTCAGTGTGAAATGGGAACTGAGCACAAAAAAACTGGCTTGTCTTCATGTAGGTCATTTCGTAAGTGAGCTTCTTGAGGGTCTTTGAATGTCTATGCCTGGCCTTGCTTGGGGAGGCCTGAAGCAAGGGACAAATTAAATCATTTAGGAGGCATTTTTCAAACAGAACAAGCGCTCTGTGTTTTCTCATTTTTCATCTTGAAGATTTGAACACTTGAGTAGAATGGAGAGATTACGGAAAACTATCTCTAAATGTATTGAGCACTATCTCAATTTTGTAAGACCTAACTAATAATGTTTGTTTTTATAGGTAAGGAAACTAAGATTCCAAGAAATAAAGAAATCATACAACCAAGAAGTATTAGAACTGAAATTTAAACCTAGACACAACTTGTTTTCGTTGAGAAAAATCTCAGTCTAATAAGGGATATAAGTGCCTAAGGAATTAAAATATCAGGCAAAATATAAGTGCCACATGAGAAGTTAAAAAATGTTATCAAGATTCAGAGGAAAGAAAAAATATATCGAGCTAGAAAGGTTGATAAGAAGTGTTTTATTCTTCTGACTTTCACCCTAATTTAACTGGATTTCTGATTATGACTAAAACTACCAGGTAGCCAAATTATGTAATCTTGAAAGGTTTACACTGGAAAAAAATCTTAAGGTCTTTTATTTCCAATACTTCATATTACAGGGGAAAAATTATACCCTGGTCATTAATAAATAGGTATTTATAGTTTAAAAAAAAAAAGTGTTTTATTTCTACAAGGCATGGTAGCTCATGCCTGTAATTCCAATGTTTTGGGAGATCACTTGAGGCTGGGAGTTAGAGACCAGCCTGGGCAACAAGGCATAGACTCCACAGAAAAAAAAAAAAAAAGTATTTTATTTTATGTCCATTCTATCCATGGTACTGTGCTAAATACTGGGATTATAAAAATTAGTGAGAAACACCCTGTCCTGAGGGAGTTTACACAGTGTGGTCTGCTGTGTTCAGGACACGGAGCTGCACACTCTGCCTGCGATATGGGAAATATGGGAGACTTGGGACAATATTTTAGAAAGTATTTGTGGCCAATGTGTTCCTAGTTTGGAATCCATTTCATTCCATAAACCTAGATCTGAGTCTGGCACAGTTCCTTGAATCTGTCTTTTGCTATAAATAGCCACCGCTAGAATGCAGAGGGCTTCCTGTGTAAGAATATCAGGTTTCATGCTCAGAACTCCTGCCATGCTTGCCCAGTTTAGATACTATCTTGCGAAGGTGCTCCAAACAGGAAAAATCTTCAGTGAGGAAATTTTTATTCATAGATGAAGGGTCAAAGACAGAATTTCATGGGCTTTAGTTGGAATAAGGTGATACATATTTGAGTCCTACATTTTCCATTGTGAATCCTTGGAAACTGAAGTACCTCAGTTACCTCATTCATAAAATAGAGTTTAAAATAATCCTCACAGGGCTTTTGTAAGAGTTAAACGAGATGCATGTCTGAAGCAGTTTAACACAGTGCCTGGGGTAGAGAAAACCATTCACAGCAGCTACCGACACTATTTCCAGTTATGATACTTCCTGCCAGAACTTTTTTCCACCAGCAGCATCATGGCCTGGCTTTTAATATACCAGTGGTGAATACCGCATATACTCAAGTATAAGCCGACCCGAGTATAAGCTGACCCCCTTAATTTTACCCTAAAAACTGGGAAAACTTAGTGACTCGAATATAAGCCGAGGTGGAAAATGCAGCAGCCACTGGTAAATTCCGAAAATAAAAATATATACCCAAAACAATTACAATAATTGAGGAATCAGTAG
>CAUYPK010047751.1:0-57407 GCA_963574355.1 Loris lydekkerianus
CAAATGTCTACATACAAAAACTAAGAAAATGCCATGAAGGCTACATTGAACAGTTTGATGAGAATATTTCAGATTGTATATGAAACCAGCACATTGTACCCCTTGATTACACTAAAGTACACAGCTATGATTTAACAATTAAAAAAAAAAATGGGGACTTTACATCCTTTGTATTAACCTGGATGGAAGTGGAGGACATTATTCTTAGTAAAGCATCACAAAAATGGAGAAGCATGAATACTATGACTCAATTTTGATATTAGGATAATTAATGACAATTAAGAACACGGTGGGGGTAGGGGAAGGGGAGAGCAGAGAGTGGGAAGGAGGAAGGGAGTAGGGCCTTGGTGTGTTCCACACCTTTGGGGGGCTAGACCCGATTGTAAGAGGGACTTTACCTAACAAATGCCATCACTGTAACCTGGTTTCTTGTACCCTCAATGAATCCCCAACAATAAAAATAAATAAATAAATAAAAAAGAAAAGAAAAATAGAGGCAGAGAACAGATGATTGTGGTCCTTGTGAATGACAAGTCCATGAGAAAGATGACAGTGACAGTGATGAGAGGTCCTGTACTTACTAGAGCCACCTGCAGGCGTGACATCCTCTGATCAGCTCTTGCAGCAGCTCCACAGAGTACACATCCACCCCTCCACGTTCCTGATAAGGGCAGTGAGTCTCAAAAGTAGGGTGTCTTTTCCTGGGATGCCCAGCTACTGAGTGTCAAACCAGGACTTCAGCCCAGGCCAGGTCATTCCACACTCGGGGTGCAAGCTCCTCTGCCATGCTGAGCTGGAGCACATTGCTGAGCTGGGGCAATTACAAATGACCCAGGAGGTGATGGACAGTGTGAACATTTATGCCCCCCTGCTTCAGATGTTGAATTCTCACCCCCAAGGTGATGGCATTAGGAGGTGGGACCTTCAGGAGGTGACTAGGTTTTGAGGGTGAAGTCCTCATCAATGCCACTGGTGCCCTTATAAAGGGAGCCCAGAGAGGTCTCTGGACCTCTTTCCACCAAGTGAGGATGCAACAAGAAGGGGCCACCTATGAGTCAGGAAGAGGACTCTTGCCAGACACTGAATCTGCTGGCACCTTGATCTCAGGCTTTCCAGCCTCCAGAACCACAAGAAATTTCTGTTGTTCATTAAAAGCTTCCCAGGCTGTGATATTCTGTTATTTCAGACTGAATGGACTAATACCAGGTCAATAAGGAAGCACACGCCTATCAACCCAAACACTCACCTGTCCAGTAGCTGGCATTGTGCTGCCCAGGCCCTTATCACTCCCATAAGTGCCACAACATTGGCCCATCAGCCTGAAGCCCACCCTCCAGGTCATAGCCATCTCCAGGACAACCAAAGTGACACTATTTGGGGCTGTCTGCTCAATCCTGCCAAGCCCCACTGAGGGCTGGAAAGCTCCTCACCTGCCCTGGGGGTTGTGCAAGGTGGAAAGAAAGTCCTGAGTATAATTGCAAATCTCCCAATCAGCTTCCAGACATGTCCTTGATAAGTCTCCATGCTTCCTGATCTGGGCTGGAGTTAGAGTGACAAGTGGATCCCATCACAATTAACAGGCAAACACCACGCACCAACTTCCAGCACCAACATGCCCCAACTTCCTGGTGTGCAGATGTATGCAAGTGATGCAGTCATCAAGTCCAGGTAGACTTGACCAAGTGCTAGTCCCATCTCCTGTTGACAGGCACACTGATGCTCAAATACCACTGATCATCTGTGGTCTCCCTCTTCTAGCTTAGCTTCTGCAGGTCTCTCTGCCCAGAGCCTCGTTCCTGCCTCCTTTAACCTAGACCTTGAGACCCAGCGTTGCCGAGGGTCAGAGAAGTTGACTAATCTTGGCTAACATGCCCAAGGAGATTAAGTACAATTTACACAGCCATCTCTTCCTCTGAGAAACCTTTCTGGATGGTCAGGAAGGGTTGGAGTCCCTTGTCTTTGAACCTGAGCACCACTAGTCCATGTTTCCTGGACCAGACCAATTTTGTGTGGGTGGTGATGGGTCTTATTTCCTGCCACATTTCTTGAGCTATTTGCCCTCCTCACTGATCAGCTGCTATGGAGACACTCAGATCTTGTGATCTTCCTTCACCTTCCAGTACCAGCTACAGCCAGGGAACCAGAGCCTGTTTCCGGGGAGACCACACATGCATGGGCGTCTGAGTACAGGGTGGAGGTGGGAAATTGCTGATCCCACGTGGCTAGGGTTCCCACACTTCCCAGACCACCACCCCTCTCCTATGGGGCCCGTGCAGCACAAATACAATGCACTGTCTCTGGAGCAGAGAGGCTGCCCTTCACTCACAGATGTCTCTCTCTTCATCATCCCAGTCTTTGGTATCACTTCACTAGATTAGTGACCACGATTAAAAAAAGTAGCTTCTAGGAGCCTCAGTTTCTCTCATAAGAAAGGCGTCTTGTGGTCAAGCTGCCAGGTGCATGGTAAGAATACAGGAAATGTCGTTTCCACCCCTCAGCCACCTCTCTCCCCTTTTCTCTTTTTACAGACAGGATCTTACTCTGTCACCCAGGCTGGAGTGCAGTGGGACCATCAGAGCCCATTCTGTAACCTAGAACTCCTGGGCTCAATTGATCTTCCCGACCAAGCCTCCTGAGCCTCGGACTACAGGCATGTGCCACCACGCCCAGCTATTTTTTCTATATTTTATAGAGATGAGGTCTTGCTATATTTCTCAAGCTCCTAGCTTCAAAGGATCCTCCTGCCTCAGCCTCCCAAACTGGAGAGTTTACCTCCTACCTGTTCGCTTATGTGGTCAGTGTCAGCTGTGGCACAGAGGCCTTCCCATGGGCTGTACAAGCTTTCTCCAGGTGGTGACCGGGTTACAGGAGTGGGTCCCATGAGAGCCAGGCAGATGCTATATCACTTGTTGTGATCTCACGTCTTGTAATCTCACCTCAGAAGGAGTGTCCTTTCCACCATAGTCCCAAGCTTACCCATAAACGAGGAGGGATACATGGACGCCCCCTCCATGTGGGGAGTGTCAGGGTCACATGGTAGGAGGAGCACAGGATGGGAGATGCCGATGCGGTCAGTTTCAGAAAATACAAGTTTCCAGGCACAGTAGAAGCATCCATGGCAAGGAGCTTGGATTCTTTTGTGCCTGTGACAGTGTGCCGGGGGATGGCAACAATATTTGCATCTTGGAAAACATCATGTAGGTGATGGGTAGAGAGTGGGTGGGAAGGGAGCCCAGTGGAAGTGATGAGGGGGCTCTGGCCACAGTTCAGCTGAGGGGGTGATAGTGGATTTGCCCCAGGGCAGTAGTGAGAGTGGGTGCACCGGATACACACTGTGGTTTATGGGCATGTACAATGACCAGACTTTGGGACAGGTCGAGGGAGGTCATGCAGGCCACACTTGGGGGTCTAGTCTTCATCCTCTCTGTCCGAAGTTACACCCATGTCACTAACAGAGCTGGAACTAGAGCCCACTTTTGCCTGAGTTACCCCAATATCACCTCTTGGGGCTTCCACACCCTCTCCTAATGCCAACTCAAGGTTCTGACTGTCCTAAGGTAGGGAGACAGAGAATGGGAACAGGTCACCACTCTCTGGCCAAGGCCCATCTGGAATGTGTAGGCAGTGGGTGAGTCCACTTTTGGAGCTGAAAACCCCAAAGCTCCACCAGTATGCCCAGTCCACTTGGACCTCAAAAACAGGCACCCAAGCCTATCTTCATTCAATTCAACCACCTCTAAAATCAACCCTTCTTTGTGTCAACCTTCTGTGCCTGTCTGTAAGTCCTGTCCTGATTCTACACATGTGCTGTGCCCCAGGTCCCCGAGCCCTCTGCCTTCCTCTAACACCCTGTCCCCGGCACCCACCCCTCCTACCCAGAGATTATTAAATATAACCCCCATTTGCAGGAAATATGCAAAAACTGTTTATCTTTGGAAACTAAAATATATGAAACTGAGTCATCAGGCAAATTATATGCATCAGTAAGTGATAAATGTTCAGGGCCAGCAATCCTGAAATAGCGCATGAAAGCCTTTCGCTACTCCTCTTTCTGCCTACAGAGCACTTTTGAGCAAAGTTCATTGCTGGCAATACAAAGTCAAGCCCCACTGAGCCTCTCATATAGGTCCTGCTGGCTCACATGGGTGCCAGGGGGCTCCCAGGGTTGGAGAAAACCCCGGGACCACTGTCCCAGCCAACCCTCTCTTGACCCCAGGGCAAACTATTGGGTCACCTCTTTGCTCCTGATGCAGCCCCTAGACCCCTAAAGTCAGCAGCCTGGGACTGGAAAGGCAGTAAGCATTCCTCTTCCCTGGCAGTCTTGGCACCTTGGCCCGAGAGGCCAGCCACCTGCAGCAACTCCCATCCAGGTAAAGTCACTCTTTTAGTTGGCCCAGAACTCAGTACCTGACGGACCTTTTCTCCTAAGAGGGACAACATCTCTGGCAGCATCCCTCTGGAGTCCTTGCTCGCTCTTGCTCACCTGTTCCCTCCTCCCTCTTCCCCTCCTCCATAGACATGCACACCCACTGCATCGCAGCCCCTGACTATGTAGTGTTTTCTGCAGATAAAGAATGAAGGGCCCCCCAACCTCTACCTCCACCTGGATCACACCGTGTGTCAGAAGATCCAAATTCTAGTCCTGAATAGACTCAACTCCAGAGCATCATCATAGATGTTCTGGTTTCTACATCTGTTGCATGAGTGGCCTCTGCTCCAAAGCCCCCATGTTTGTCCATAATAGGCTCATTTTCCCATCCAGAACAACTGCTCAGGACGGTTCAGTCCAGTCATTCAACAAACACCAGTGGAACACCTCCGAGGCCCAGGCCCTGAGCCAGAGCAATTACAACAAGGTCACACTCATGAGCTGCTTAGACCCCAGGACCTGATGGGTCACCTGGGAAGATATGTGACGGTGAAGCAACATGCTGTGCTCTCCTAGCCTGGGATGGAGCACCATTCCACATCTTCACTTGCTCATCTCCTGGGGGGGAATGTAATTTTAGTTCCGCACAATGATTAAAGCCTCTAACAGAACTGAGTTTCAACTCAGATGCTTCCATTTACTTGGCTGTACCTAAATTTCCTCATCTGAGAATGTGAATTATAAGGAACAACTCTCTGGAGATATTTCGTGAACTAAATAGTATCCTCCGTGATGCCCGGGCCAGAGTAAGCAGTCATTATAACAAAAGCTGTGCTTGTTGTTAAAGGGGATGATTTCTACACCACCACCACCAAAGCTGGGCACACACTGGGGCTGCACAAAGACTTGGGGTGGTTTTCTCCAGCTCAAGTGTAGCTTCGCTTTCAGTCTTAGCAGACAGGTTGACCTTGGCTGCCCTGCAGTCCCCTCCTGAACTGGAGTTTGCTCTGTCACCACTCATTGCTCTCCAGTTTCTGTCATCTGAGACAGGAAGCCATGGCACCTCCCCCATGGCAGGGCTTCTGCAGGGATCAAGGGCAACAGCACCTGCGGACACTGTCTACAGCCAGTGCAGTGTTTCCTGAAGATAGAGGGAATTGCCCCAAAAGCAGAGAATTTTTCTTCAGATGCGGAAGCAGCTGGAGTACTTTGGGCTGCAAGTAACAGAAATACCAACTCAAGGTTTAAATGAGAGGGTCTTCATCATGTCAGACATGAAGGAACCTGAAGTGGGGAGCCAACTTCAGACTAGTAGGTTGGCTGACCAGCTTTGAATGGAAGGGAATGGGAACCTCAGATCAAACACAATTTACCAGGAGCCTGAACAAATCAGACTCTGCCAGCAGGAACAGAGGAGGAATGGTTTTGGAGAAAACAACAAGAATATGTGTGGCACCTGCTCACAAAAGAGCTTTAAATGTGAGTGATTTATTTTTCTTTTCTTTTCTTTTCTTTTCTTTTCTTTTTTTTTTTTTTGAGACAGAGTCTCATTTTGTCACACTCAGTAGAGTGCTGTAGCGTCACAGCTCACAGCAACCTCCAACTCTTGGGCTTAAGTGATTCTCTTGCCTCAGCCTCCCAAGTAGCTGGGACTACAGGCACCTGCCACAACACCTGACTATTTCTTTTTTTTTTATTTAATCATAGCTGTGTACATTAATGCAATCATGGGGCACCATACACTGGTTTTATAGACCATTTGGCACATTTTCATCACACTGGTTAACATAGCCTTCCTGGCATTTTCTTAGTTATTGTGTTAAGACATTTACATTCTACATTTACTAAGTTTCACATATACCCTTGTAAGATGCACCGCAGGTAACAACTCACTTAGGACATGTATGTCTGTATATTTGTACATGATTTTTTAAAAAATTAAGCAAGTGAAGAAATCTGTGTGGTGGTAATTATCCAGATGCAACCTGTGCAGTGTTCGTGCTGGAATTCTCTCTTTATTGTCAGAGTTCCGCTGCCCTCTGCTGAGCGCTGCATCCTGCATCAATGAAAACAGAGAATCTGTAGGAACTGTGAGAACACTTGCATGCATACATGAAGACAGAACACGAAAAGCAAAATAACCTCAGCATTTCCCCCATCAGATGGTCTCTATCCAATGATGTGTCATACCCACTAAAGGAGAAACATGAATCTGTGTAGGGTTGTAACTGCATGGAATTGCCTTTGAAAATGCGAGGTGACCTCAGAAATGAGGTGAAGGGCAACTTCCTAATTTCACTGCAGTCAAATTAGAGGGTCCCAAAATTGAAGTGACTTTATCCAATTAAGTGTGATGAGTCAGAATCAGATGAGTCAGAAATAAAATAGAGTTTGTCTTGATTCAAAGAAAGCTTAGCCAAAGTTCGCCTCTGCTGAATACATATGACATTCAGTCCACATTATTTGTAAAAACCAGGTAGCAGAGAGCAATGCAAAAAAAATACTATATACAAAGAACTGTTTCTCTCCTCCCTCGCCCTCCCTCTCACTTCTTAACTTCCTTCCCTCCTCATTTCCTCTTTGCTTCCTCCTTGCTCTCTCTCTGTCCCCGTTTCTTCCTCTCCCCTCTCCTTTCCTCCCTTTTTATTCCTTCCTTCTCTTTGTCTTTCTCCTTCCCTCTGTCTCTCTCTATCTCTCTTTTCCTTCCATCCTTTTATTTCCTTTGAGCATCAAAACACTAATTACTGAAGACACTGGTTACAATTTGTAGGGACAGCATGGAGTAAAGGTAGAGCGCCAGGGCTCTACATGAGATGTGTGTTTAATATCATTTCTACCATCAGTAAACCACATGATCCTTAGGCAAGTTACCTAATCCTCATAAGACCCAATGCCTTCATCTGTAAATCGGAGATGGGCCCCATATTATACAGGGCTTGTGAGTGCTCAGTTGCATTCATTAAAAGAATAAACATCATAATTATGTAATTCAAAGTGATTACGTACATAATGAGTTTAGAAATGATCTATTAATAGTACACACTGATTTTAATAAAATAAAAATATCACTCCTATTATGATGTAATTTTATTAAAAAATGATATATATAATTTCTTAGTATTCATTATGGTGGGCCTAACATTTGATATGTACAATATTTTATAAAATGTTTTCAGCTGACAAAGTAAGATCTGTGAAATTTGGAAGTAGTATGACTTAAGGATATTGAGAACTCTGTCCTTTTATCCAGCTCAAAAGTAGTGTTTCCATCACTCGTATCATAAAAATGCTAGTATGACACTGCATATGAAATACTGAAATTTTCATTTTAACACTAAGTTTTATTTGGGAGGAAGAAACACAAAGCCATCTTACATATTATTGTCGTACTGTCGACATGAGCCAGGCAGATTAAGGGAAGAAAAGCAGGGAAGGGGCCAATGGAATTGGGCCGTGCTGGAGTGAGGGTGTGGACATGCAGTTCACATGGAGACTGTGAGCTGCTAGGCATGCTCCTTGCCACTGGGTTGTCATTGCTTTTAAGTCTTTCACCATTTTTTATATGTAGATGCTACAGTCTGAATGTTTGTGCCCTTCCCCAAATTCATATATTGAATCCTAATCACCCAAGTGATAGTATTGGAAGGTGCAGCCTTTGGGAAGCAATTAAGTCATGACAGCAGAGCCCTCATGAACAGAGTTAGTGCCCTTATAAAAGAGTCCTAGAGAACTGCCTTTCCCCTTCCACCACGTGAGGACACCGTGAGAAGCTGGCAGTCTGCAACCCACACACGGCCCTCACCAGGACCATACTGGCCCTTTAATCATGGAATTACCAGCCTCCAAAACTGGGAGGGATAAAGTTCTGTTATTTATAAACTACCCAGTTTAGTTTATTTTGTTATTACTGTCTATGTCCATCTGTATCTTTATTAAACTAAACATGAGTTCTTGCTGATGTCTCAAACTCCAATCCATAACCACAATATTCTAGCCTCCTCCCCTTTCTTATCTATAAACTTGTGTTCCAATAGTAAGAAGTCCGGCTCCCACCATCTGCTAGCCATTTAGTTACATGTCTACATCCATTTGCATATACGCACATATTATGAGAACGAGAAGAGCTGACCTGTATGCCCAAAGGAAAAGTTTCACAAGGGCTTATATCTGTGTCCTTTTGCCTTTAATCTTATAGACTCCTTTCATTTCCAAAGTTGCTCAGTCAACCTCTTTCGCTGCCATTCCCTTCAGTGAGGTTGTTTCATACATCTACAATATGTTGTATTCTCTTGTCTCAGTCTGGATTCCATCCCAGTCTCCCCATACTCCTAAATGTTTTCACTTTTTCATTTGTATAAAGTTCAATCTGTGTACTATAGATCTCTATGGGTTTTGATAAATGCATATGATTATCTATCAAACATCATGGTATTATACAAAATAGTTTCACCATTCTAAAAATATTCGGTTTTACCTATTCTACTTTTCCACAGAACCCTTGGCAACCTCTGATCTTTTTTCTGTCTCCACTGTTTTGCCTTTTCTAGAATGTCAAATAATTGAACATACGATATATAGCATTTTCAGATTTGCTTCTTTCACTTAGCACTGTAAATTTAAATTTCTTCAATTTTGTGGCTTGACAGCTCGCTTGTTAATCACTAAATTATATTTCATTGTATGAATATACCACTTTTTTTTATCTGTTTGCCTATTAAAGAACCATCTTGATGGAGCACACTTTTTGTGACTTTGAATAAAGCTGCTATGAACACCCACCAGCAATGAATGAGATTTTCTGCTTTACCACATCCTGACCAGCAGATGATATTGTCAGTTTTTCAGATTTTTTTTTTTTTTATATGGAAAAGCAATAGACCTGGAAAAGCCAACAGAATACTATAGGAAAAGAACAACAAATTTGGAGGACTCACCCTATCTGATTTCAAGACTTATAATAATGCCACGGTATCAAGACAGCTTTTGATACTGGCAAAAGAATGGACACTTAGATGAATGGGCCAGAACAGAAACCCAGAAATATAGGCACAGAGATAGTCAACTAATCATTGACAGAGTAGCAACAGCAATAGTCCTTTCAACAAATACAGGGTTTGACAATTAGGTTCATGAACTGGCCATGGTGTGCTTTAGTGAGTTGTCTGTTCAGATCCATCACTCATTTATTAATTGCGTTTCTTGTTTAATTATTAAATCATAAATGTTCTTTGTAGATTTTCATATAAGTCCTTTATCAGATGTTTTGCAAATATTTTTTCCACCCTGTGACTTATTTTCATTGTCTTAACTGACTCTCAACTGAATATTCTGACTTCTGCAAAGCAGACATTTTAAATTTAATCAGGTTCAATTTAATTTTTTCATTAGTCATGCTTTTAGTTCTGCATCTAACTACTCATTGCCAAAGCCAAGACCTTCTATATTTTCATCTAGAAGTTTTAAAGGTTTAAAATTTACATTTATGTTTATGATTTATCTTGAGTTAATTTTTGTGAAAGGTGTAAGGTCATTTTTCTTTGTTTGCCTGAGACATACTATCATGTCAGCATTACAAGGTCCGGCAATTAAGTTT
The DNA here is from genome assembly GCA_963574355.1 of Loris lydekkerianus. Classification (NCBI taxonomy): domain Eukaryota; kingdom Metazoa; phylum Chordata; class Mammalia; order Primates; family Lorisidae; genus Loris; species Loris lydekkerianus. Next base: position 9,963 of record CAUYPK010047751.1, read on the forward strand.
GTGAACTCATCCCAGAAAAAGTGCTACATACCTCATCACTGATTATCAGCAGGGTCACTTTTGAGGTGCTCCCCTTAGGAAGCTATGCACTGATGCCAGCACCTTGTCCACCCTTCAAACCAATTTTAGAACTCCTTTTCTGGAATGGCCATCAGAGCTGCCATCATATTACCCTTAATATCATCAAAATGTCTTCCTTTCTGTATTTCGTTTATCTTTGGGCAAAGAAAAAAGTCCCTGGGGGCCAGGTCAGGTGAGTAGGGTGGTCTTCCAATATAGTTATTTGTTTACAAGCTAAAACCTCCTTCACAGTCCATGCTGTGTGAACTGGTGTCATGGTGAAACAAAAGCCATGAGTTGTTGGCCAAAATTTTTAGCTAAGATTTTCCTAACAGTTTCATTATCAATGTTTGCTTTCTTTGCTGTGCTTCTCATAGCTAGCCAATGATTTTGACGCACAATTTAACAAACTTGTGCAATGTCTTTATCAGTTCTATTTGTTACTGGCTGCTCTCACTTCTCTTTATCAGTGATGAATTCTCTCTGCTCAGGAAAACATTTAATACATTTTTACACTGCTCATTTTTTTTTCAGAGCACTATCCCCACAAAATTGGACTAATGTGTCCCTGATTTCACTCCCATTCTTGCCAAGTTCAGCAAAGAATTTACTAATTTTTGTTTGTTGCTGTAATTGAAGCTTCAACAACATTGTCGCAAAGACACACAAAACTACACAACAATAATGAATGCCACTCAGCACAACACCACCACATGATGGCATGAACACAGCTATGAGACATTGATATACCAAACTTATGAACCCTTACCAAGCTGTTTGTACAGCTGTCAACCAAAGCACACCATGGTCAGTTCATGAACCTAATTGTCAAACCCTGTATTTGTTGAAAGGATTATTGCTGTTGCTACTCTGTCAATAATTAGTTGACTATATCTGTGCCTATATTTCTGGGTTTCTTTTCTGGCCCATTCATCTATGTGTCTATTCTTTTGCCAATATCAAAAGCTGTCTTGATACCATGGCATTATTATAAGTCTTGAAATCAGATAGGGTGAGTCCTCCAAATTTGTTGTTCTTTTCCTATAGTATTCTGTTGGCTTTTCCAGGTCTATTGCTTTTCCATATAAAAAAAATAGCTTGCTGAGATTTTGATTGGGATTGTTTTGATTAGAACCTAGGAAGAACTGATACATTAACACTAAGTCCTCTAATTATGAACATGGACTATTTCTCCATTTATTTAGATCTCCTTTGTTTCATTCATACTGCTTTTGTAGTTTTCCATATATTATACATAAATGGTTGGATTTTATACTTATGTCAGAGCATTTTTTGTTTTTTATTGTGAATGGTATTATTTTAAATTTTAAATTCTAATTGTTTATACCTGGAAAGTAATCAGCTTTCATAATGTTATGGTTCAGAAAACAGTATCCAAAAAGGGCGTTCTCAGTAGCAGACTCAGAAGCAAAGTTCTTCTCTGACCTTCTATTGTCCGGCTGCCTCTCAGCCCCATTCTGCCCCCTCTCAGCCCCATTCTCCCCCGAGGCTAGCAATAGAAACTAGAACCCGTCTTCCCCAAGGAAGGTCATAAAAGCCAGAACCCCTTTCATCAAAATCGTTCTGTATAAAACTGAGCACAAAGAAATAATCTGACTTACCTTTTCTGACTGTGGGTCCCATTCCACAGAGGGCCCTGCTCCATATCCTGAAGGAAAGAATGCTTGCTCAGGGAGGCCAGGAAGAATGCAGACAGACTGGCCTTGCTGGGTTTTCCCCCCTTGATATGTTAGCCTTAGATCATACTCTTTTTGTCAAAGCATGTTTCTACACAGCTGTATATACTTTATTGAACCTAAGCATAAAAGTGGAAAATTTTCCCTATATCTTGGGTCTTCATTCTCTTATGTATACATATTAAGCAAATTTGTATGCCGTTTTTCTTATTAATCAATCTGCCTCATGTCAGTGATTTTTCAGTGAAGCTTTAGGGTGCCAAGTGCCTGGTCTCTGCAGTACAAAAATCTGGTATCCTGGAATCTTGCTATACCAATGTATTAGTTCCAGAAATTATGTTGCTGTCAATTCTTTTGGATCTTCTACATAGATAATCGTGTCATGTAGAAAATGTTTTCGATTTTTTTCTTTGATTTCATCAGACGGAGTAATTGCAATGGCCCATTTTTAAGATTGCTAATTCTTTCTTCTGTCAACCCAAATCTTCTATTGACTCCCTTCAGTAAATTTTTTATTTTCATATTGTAACTTTGACCTCCAGAATACTTATTTTGTTCCTTTTTATAATTTAATATATTGATCTTCTTTATTTAGTTAAATGGCATTGTCATATTTTCTTTCACTTCTTTAGACTAGGTTTGCACTGTTCTTTAAGCATACTTGTCATAGCTGAAGTAAGATCTTTTCCACCAAGTAACATCTGGAGCACCTCAGAATCATTTTCTGTTGGCTGCTTTTTTGTATGCACCGTAGTTACATCTTTTCTTTGTATGTCTCTCAATTTTTTATTAAAAATTAGACATTTTATATAATATATTGTAACAATTCTGATGTCAGATCTCTCCCTCTTCTAGGATGTTTTTGTTGTTGCTGCTTGGGTTGTCATGTTGTTTCTTTTATTGCCAATTATTCGTTTAGTGACATTTCTTAACTATGAATACTTCTGCAGATGCTATATTTGCTGTAGTATACTGCCAATGAGTTCCTTTCTAGCTTATTAAATAAATAAGGATTGATGTTCTTGTTTTCATTTTTAAGCCTGGTTTCCTAAGGGGTCACTCTTACAATTCAGTATTCACCAGTAATTGGTTGGATTTCCTAAAAATGCCTTGAACCAGTAATTTTTCCACTCTTTTCCAGAGAACTGTGGATGAAATTCTGTCTTCAAACGTTAGACAGCTTACCTTTCACTTCCTACCGGAAGAGGTCTTTAAGTCAACTAGACAAGGTCCTGTGTTTACCTAGGTCTCTCCTGGGTATATACAGTCTGTCACCATGCAGAATTCTAGGTCCTTAGGATCTGTCAGAACTTTCAAAGTTCTCTACAGATGTCTATGTCTCCACTTCCCTTTCTTTTTTCACCTTGCACTTGTTTGTTCCAACTAAAGTCATAGCCTGAGGTAGCTGTAGTATTACTAGCTGATTGCCGGAGTTTTATTGTTTGTTTGTTTGTTTTTTGTAATGCTTTGGATATCTGGGGATGGAGATTTTTTGATGTTGTTTATATCCAGGGCTGAGCTCTGAAAGTCACACAAACAGTGGCAACATCCTAAAAATGAAAAATTTTAGGAAGCTAACAGCTTGTTTAACCTGTGGACTATGCTTTAGAGATGCAACTTTTTTTAATGGAACACCAAAAGAGGTCAGTTTTTGCTTATGCCTGTGACACTACCAGCTTTTCTTCACCACTATGCCACCTAGCCAAGAAGGTAGCAGAACATGTGTGCACATTAATTACTTACAGATTATTAGAGAGTACAGTGGTGTTTGTTTTTTCCATTCTTGAGAGATTTCACTTAGGATAATGGTCTCTAGTTGCATCTAAATTGCTACAAAAAACATTAATTCATTCCTTTATTTGGGTGAGTAGTACCTCATGGCATATATATACTACATTTTGTTAATCCATTCATGAATTGATGGCCACTAATTTCACATCTTTGCAACTGTGAATTGTGCTGCAATAAACATTTGAGTGCAGGTGTCTTTTTGATAAAACAACTTGCTTTCCTTTCAGTCAATATCCAGTAGCGGGGTTGATGGATGTAATGGTAAAAACTTATTTTGGGAATCCCCATATTGTTTTCCATAGAGGTTATGCTAATTTGGATTCCCACCAACAGTATGTAAGAATTTCTTTCCCTCTGCTTCCACCCCTACATCTACTATTTTTTGATGGGTGTAGGTGTTATCTAATTGTGGCTTTAATTTCCATCATTGCCCTGATGATTAGTGACATTGAGCTTTTTTTTTTTTTTTTTTTTTTTTAGAGACAGAGTCTCACTTTGTCACCCTCACCCTCAGTAGAGTGCTGTGGCATCACAGCTCACAGGAACCTCCAGCTCTTGGGCTTAGGCGATTCTCCTGCCTCAGCCTTCAGAGTAACTGGGACTACAGGTGCCTGCTGGAATGCCTGGCTATTTTTTTGTTGCAGTTTGGCCAGGGCTGGGTTTGAACCCGCCACCCTCGGTATATGGGGCTGGAGCTCTACTCACTGAGCCACAGGTGCTGCCTGATATTGAGCAGTTTTTGAGATGTTTGCTGGCCATTTGGTCTATCTTCTTTTGAAAAACTTCTGTTCATGTCTTTTGTTGACATTTTAGTGGGGCTATTTATTTTTTGTCGTTTGTTGACTTGTTCTTTTCAGATTATGGATATTAGCTCTTTAATGGATATATAGTTTGCAAATATTTTCTCACATTCTGGAGGTTTTCCTTTTGCTCTGTTGATTATTTCCTTTAATGTGCAGAAGCATTTTAATTTAATGAGGTCACATTTATTTATATTTGTTAATGCCTTTGGGATCTCAATCATATATTTTGTTTCTAGACTAATATCTAGAAGAGTTTTTATTACGTTTTCTTCTAGAATTTTTATGCTTTCATGACTTACATTTAAGTTTTTTATTTATCTTGAATCAATTTTTGTAAATGGTGAGAGGTAAGGGCTCAGTTTCATTTTTTTGCATGTGTCTTTCCAATTTTCCCAGCACCATTTATTGAGTAGGATTTCCTTTCCCCAGTGAATTGTGTCAGTTGGTGGTAAGTAGATGGTTTTATATCTGTATTCTCTACTTTGTTTAATTGGTCTTATGTCTGCTTTTGTCTGCTTTGTGGGAGATCATTTGGTTGTAGATGGATAGTTTTATAACTAGTTTCTATATTCTTTTCCATTGGTCTATGTCTTTATTTTTGTACCAATACCATGCTATTTTTCTTACCCTAGTCTTAGAGTAAAATTTGAAGTCTGATGCCTCCAGATTTGTTCCTTTTGCTTATGATTACTCTAGCTATTTGGGCTGTTTATTTATTTATTTTTTGGGTTTAAGTGAAGTATAGAATTATTTTTTTCTAGATGAATAAAATATGATATTGGTATTTTAATGAGGATTGAATTGCATATGTAAATTACTTTGGGCAGTTTGGAAATTTTAGCAATGTTGATTCTACCAATCAATGAGCATTATATGTTTTCTCACTTATTTTTGTCATCTGCAATTTCTTTCCTCAGTGTTTCATAGGTCCCCTTGTGGAGATTTTCTACCTTGTTGGTTAAGTATATTCCTAAGTATTTTATTTTCTTTGTAGCTATTGTCAGTGGTATTGAATCTTTGATTTGACTGTCAGCTTGACTGTTATTGGTATATAGAAATTCTACTGATCTGTGTAAGTTGATGTTATAATCTGATACTGTGTTGAATTCATTTATCAAATCTAGTAGTCTTTTGGTGGAGTTTTGGAATATTCTATTTACAAGATCATATTGTTAGCAAAAAGTGATAGTTTGACCTCTTATTTCCCAATTTGGATATGTTTTATTTCTTTCTCCTGCCTGATTGCTCTAACTAGAATTTCTAGCACCATTTTGAGTAGAAGTGGTAACAGTGAGCATGCTTGTTTTATTTCAGTTCTTAGGAGAATTCTTTCAACTTTTCTCCATTCAGTATAATGTCAGCTCTGTGTTTGTCATATATGACTTGTATAATTTTGGGATTGCTCATTCTATGCCTAGTTTGTTGAAGGTTTTTGTCATGAAATGGTTCTGCATTTTGTTAAATGTTTTTTTCTACATTTATTGTGATGATTTTATGGTTTTTGATTTTGCTTTCGTTTATGTGGTAAGTTGTATATATTGATATGCATAAGTTGAACCTCCTTGTATCATTGGGATGAAGCTCACTGATTACTGTGTGATTTTTTTTTTTTTTTATATGAGGTTGGATTGGGTATTCTTCTATTTTGCTAAGGAATTTTACATATACATTCTTTAGGGATATTCGTGTGTAGTTTGGTTGTTTGTTGTGTCCTTTCTTGGCTTTGGTATCAATGTGAAATTGACTTAATAGAATAAGTTGAGAAGAATTTTCTCCTTTTCGATATTACAGAATAATTTCTGTAGTATGGGTACTAGCTTTTCTTTGTAGGTCTGATAGAATTTAGCTGTGAATCTGTTTCATCTGGGGTTTTATTTCTGGGAAACTTTTTATTACTGCATCAATCTCATTGTTTGTTATTGGTCTAGTCAGAAGTTCTAATTCTTCCTGATTGAGTCTTATACTATTGTGTGTTTCCAGGAATTTGTTCATTTTCTCTGCACTTTCTAGCTTATGGATATAAGCTTTTAAAGTATGCACTGATGATATTTAATATTTCTGTTGTATCACTTGTAATATCTCCTTTTCCATTTCTGATTGAGTTTATTTGGGTCCTTTCTCTTTTATTTTTGATTAATACAGCAAGAGGTCTATTAATTTTACCTTCTCAAATAAACTGTTTGTTTTGTTGATCCTTTGTATTGTTCTTGTTTTCCATTTCATTTTCTTCTGCTCTGACCTTTTTTGTTTCTTTTCTTCTCTTTCTTTGGGATTGGTTTGCTTTCTATTTTCTAGTTTCTTGAGTTTTGATAATAGGTTGTTAATTTTTTATCCTTATGCCTTTTTGATGTAGGCATTTTAAGGATATGAATTTTCCCCTTAGTACTGCTTTGGCTGAATCCCATAGATATTGATAATTTATATACCTTTCGTCCTTTAGTTTGAGGAATCTTTAGATTTCCATCCTAATTTCATTATTGACCTAATAATTATTAGGTCATAAATTTCTGTAGATTTGAATGCTTCTCTTGGAATTGATTTCTGTTTTTTTTCTACTATGGTCTGAGAAGATGCATGGCATGATTTTTATTTTTGAACTTATTTAGACATGTTTTATGGTCTAAGATATGATCAATCTTGGAAAATGTCACATGTTTCTGATGAGAAGAATGGATATACTGTAGTTTTGGGGTGGAATGCTGTGTAAATGTCTCTTAGGTCCATTTGTTCTAGAGTCATATTTAAGTCTACTGTTTCTTTATTTTCTGCTTCAAAGATCTGTCCAGCTCTATCAGTGGCATAGTGAAGTCATCAGCAATTACAATGCTATGTTTATCTTTTTGCTTAAATCTAGTAGAATTTGATTTATGAATCCAAAAGCTTCTTTGTTAGGCACATAAATCTTTAGAATTATCTTATGGAATTGCTCTCTTTACCATTATATACTGACCATCTTTATTTTTCCCTACCATTATTTATTTAAAGTCATTTTTTTTTTTTTTTTTTTTCTGATATGAGAATGGCTATACCTGCTTTCTTCTTGCTTTCATTTGTGTGGAACATTTTGCTATCCCTTTATCTCTATTTTGTGTGAGTTCTTATGGATAGATGTGTTTTCTGCAGACAGGAAACCCTTGGGCAGTAGTATTTTTCTCTACATTTATCTAGCTTATATTTTTTGAGTGGATCATTTAAACCATTAGAGTTGAGTGAGAGAATTTATTTAAGGGGTGCTGCTCTATTCACGATGTTGGGTAGGAACTTACTGCTTTATTTTACCTTTTGTGCTATTTTTATACTAAGAGCTGTGAGCTTTAAATTTTGGATCTAACATCATATTAAGAACAATTACCAATTATCCTCACCCACCACATTTAGTAGTGGATAAGAAATAAGATACCTGTCAACCTCCATCTAAAAAAAATGATAACCAGAAATAGGGAAGTGATACCTATCAACCTCCATCTAAAAAAATGATAACTAGAAATAGGGAAGTGATGCTAATAATGAGGTCTTAAGAAACAGAAATTATGAGGATTATCTATCAAGGCAATAGTGTTAGTATTCTGATTAACATCTGTTTTTACTTTGGGGGAAGAACTTCCTTATTCATAGTCCTCCATGAGATATGGGAGTCTTTCTTATCTACTCTGGGGCCATCTAATGTTTTACTGGAGAGTATGTAACCTTGATGGATTATGCATCTCTTTTTGCAGGTTGGATGCTTAGGAATAGATTTATTTAGAGATAGATTAATGATAAACGTTTGTAATTTAGACTTGCAATGTCTTTGCCAACATAAATATCTCAAAACTAGTAGGCTTCCAGTCTATTTCCCTGCAGTCAGGTTCATATGAAATTCACTATAGCCAAGGATCTTGTCTAATCATAGATTTTAAACCTGCTGAAATCCTTTCCAGCTATTGGCCTTTGCAACTGGCCAGCCTCTTTGTTTTAATTTAATAGCTACTTCCTTGAGGCTATTTGAAACAACAGGGATTGAAAATCACTGTTCAATCAAATCTATAATCTTGGTTGGGTTCCATTGTCTGGATAAGATTACAGGAGTAATGCTTATTACTTATTACTTATTACTCACACAGAAGGTCCTCTAAAAATGCTCAATCTCAATTTTATCTCAGTATGTTTTGAGTTTAGCAACTTTGGCTTTCCAACATTGTGAGGCTCAAAACTACTTGTCCCATATAATACTTTATTTGGACTATAGGATGCAGGAAAAGAGAGTTTAACCTTATTAGAACATATTTCCTTCCATTTCTGTTTGAAACCTCCTGAATCCTCAATAGTTTCTCTATTTCTCTTTTGTGGTTGTTTTAAAAGTTGAAAACTGGTTGAATGCAGTGGCTCATGCCTCTAATCCTAGTACTCTGGGAGGCCAAGGGAAGTGGATTGCTTATGCTCAGGAGTTCAAGACTAGCCTGAGCAAGAGTGAGACCCTGTCTCTACTAAAATAGAAAACAAACAAACAAACAAACAAACACAGAAAAAACTAGCTGGGCATGGTGGCGCAAGACTGTAGTCCCAGCTACCTGGGGGAGAGAGGAGGTAGCTAAGGCAAAAGGATCTCTTGAGGCTGCTGTGAGAATGAGAGTTTGTCTAAAAAAATAAATAAAATAAAAACTGCAAACTGTTAGACATCATACATGGATACTCTGGATTTTTCTGATGATTTCTACTAAAGCTCTAGACCAGTGACTCTCAACCTTCCTAATGCTGCGACCCTTTAATACAGTTCCTGTGAGTCACGACCCACAGGTTGAGAACCGCTGCTCTAGACTCTCCTAACACTTGATTTGCTTTCTAAATGATCAGAGGCAAAAGCTTCACCAAATTTGGTTAATGGTCATAGTATAATAAGGATCACTGGATTTCTATTCATAAATTTATGTGTTCAACACCTGCTGCTTGTCTGCTAAGTCAATTACATATATTTACTTTTATAGTTCCTCCAGCTGCTTCCTTCTGGTAAATAGAATATTTATTTTAATTAGACATCAAATGCAATGATTTTTTACAAAAGATATACATTTATTTCCCTTATGTACTAGTTCAGGTGTAGGCAGTTGATCCAGGATGGGTAGGTATGTCTGCTCTCCTCAACAAAGGGTTTCTAATTATGGGTTAAAGAAAACTTCTCTGGTTCTCACCAACTCTCAGCTGGCAGAAAGCAGGACAGGAACACAGAGTACACATACAATTATTTCAAGGGCAAGATGCAGAATTGGCACTTAATCTCTTTTATTTGGTCATATTTTCTCTAATTTAATATTGAGGTCTTTAAATTTAGATTGGCTTTTAAACTCTAATTGTGCCTTGACAGGACTCCACAGGAGGTGGGCCTATGTGTTTATCATGACCTTTCATAGGATACTCCTTTATTCTGGCAGAAAGCCTAATGCCTAAATGTTCCTCTCCCAGGAACACTGGCAAAGGACCTTGTAGCTTTTGTCTGACCTGTGTCCAGTTTATCTCTACCATGTTAGCCATTCTCCAGGAGAGCCCTGATCAGGAAGAGGGTTAGGTTTGGGTATGTCAGTCTGATAAGACATAGAGAAGGTAGCATGACCTAACACATAATTTTTATTATCTGTATACTCGAGTATAAGCCGAGTATTTTTGGCACAAAATTTGTGCCGAAAAACCCGAACTTGGCACAAATTATGTGCCAAAAAAAACTCGGCTTATACTTGAGTATATACGGTACTTACCAATCCAAGAAACAAGAGGGCAGCAGGGCTAGGAGGATGGGAGAGTGTGTGAGGTATCTGCTGCAGGCTAAAGCCTTCTTAGGGACTCAGAGCATTAGTCAAGTGTATTTCCTGGGGAGTTCTAATGGGTGGGTTTAGAGAAAGCAGGTAAAAGTTCCACAGAGGCATGCTGGGACTTGTCAGGAGTCACTGCAGCATATCTGAGCAGTCCATGAAGGATGAATCAAGTAGCTTATATACAGCTGTCCCATAGAGAGGTGGGTTGCACAAAACAAATATTTATAGGTTTATAACATTGAGAAAATGGGAGAAGGTGAAAAGGTGTAAACTGTGACAAGGGTGATTGAGCTCTACTTCTGATATGAGAAAGTCCAGCTTATATATAAAACAGATGCCAAGGTGACATTTAATTATGAGAATTCAGTACATGTTCATATACTCTTGGCCAGAATTCAGTCACATTGCCACCACTAGCCAAAAGGAAGCCTCAGAAATTTATTCTTTAGTGGCATGGTCCTATGAAGAGATGTAATTAACATGCAGAAAGATGTATTAGGCAGCACCTGTGGTTCAAAGGAATAGGGCGCCAACTCCATATGCTGGAAGTGGAGGGTTCAAACCCAGCCCTGGCCAAAAACTGCAAAAAAAAAAAAAAAAAAAAGAAAGAAAGAAAGAAATAAGTATTAACATGATGGAAGAGAAAAACATGTATTCAAGGTTAATAAGAAATATTCCACAAGGAGGCAAGTTGTAGATGTAAAAAATAAAGACTAGGCTGGGGGCGGTGGTTCACGCCTGTAATCCTAGCACTCTGGGAGGTCTAGGCAGGTGGATTGCTTAAGCTCAGGATTTCAAGACCAGCCTGAGCAAGATCTCATCTCTGAAAATTAGACAGGTATTGTTGCGGGCACCTGTAGTCCTAGCTACTCAGGAGGCTGAGGCAAGAAGATCTCTTGAGCCCAAAAGTTGGAGGTTGTTGTGAGCCATGATGCCATGGCCCTCCACTGAGGGGGAAAAGTGAGACTCTGTCTCCAGAAAAAAAATTAGAAAGCACAGTCTCTGGCATCAGGAGACTGTAAGGGCTCTGCTCCAACAAATCCCTCTTCTAAAGTAAATTTTATATTATAGCCCCTAGATTGAGTAGCCAAAAATATCGCCTGATCTGGCCTCTGAAGACCTTGATTGGCTCAGGCTTACCAAACTGGATCAGTTAGATTACCTTTTTCAGGAATGCAAAATTGAAACAAACCTAACATGGAGATCAAAACAAATTCTTTCTGCCACAAAGGAAAATAGAGAATAGGCAAGAGTGTGAGTATGCAGGAAAATCATGTCTGCTGATGGAGCTGAAGGAGCTGAACCAATGGGAGGGTCACAGACAAGAGACCGTACATAGCATGAAGAGAGTATGAAGAAAGAGTTTGTTGACCAATTTCCAATTGTTTTTTGAGTCTGACTCAATATTCTGGGCTTTATTTCATGAGTGTCTTCTATAGTTTTCAATAAACATTTTTTTTTCTTGAACAATTCTATTTTGTTCCTCATCAGCACCTATGTTCTGATTCAAGAACTCCTACTGCAACTAAAGCTCTCTCAGTCTAACTCAGAAAGATAATCACATAAACAAACAATGTAGTTTAGGGACTTAATACCATGCTGCTGGGGTAGGATGAGGGAACAGTTTATCTTCCAGGATCAGGGAAGGCTCCAGGATGAATGTAACTTTTGAACTTGGCCTCGAAAGTAAGATTTTTATCGCTTGGAATAAGAAAGGCAAGAGGGCCACAGGGCAGGGCAAAATTTTTCAAGTGAGAGCATATTTATGGAGCAGATCGTAATTTTATGTGTCCAGAGTTTTATCTATTCCATAAATCTCAGTAAACACTGGAAAGTCTTTCTTTTCACAGCTCAGAATTTGGTATATAGCATGGGTTTCAGATTTCTGCCCAGAGATGTTTATTACTGGAAATACTAGAACTATCTTTTTTAACAATCAGTACAATGCGATAATGAAGGAAGAGCTACAAGCTATATACATATACACACATGTACACATAAAAACAACAACAACAACAAGATATCTGTCTATCTATCCAAATCTGCAACTCCTTAATCCTTCTTTTATTTTGTTTTGTTTTATGTTAGGTAGGGTATTACATTAGAAGAAATAAAAAAGTTATTCTTATTTTTCTCTAAAAAATATTTTATCTGTGTTTTTTCTAGTTGTTCTGATCCTGTTACTGCTCCCAGAACGGTGTGGTAAATAAAAATAATCTGTTTTATGCCATCAGTAGTTTTGTTAGTCCCTTAATTTAGGAAGAAGAAAAGATTCATTTTGGAAGTCAGAATGACTTTTGCTTGAAATTGACAAATCTCTTCCATTGGTAGGCTGTAGCCAATTAATATGTAGTACAACAGACCAGATGTCCGGACCGTCGGATAGCTTTCAAAAGAAAGTACACAAGTAAATCTGTGTCTTCCCATCTGGCAGACTGAGGGATTTGGAAGAGGTGCAAACTGGTTGTTGGCTCCTTGTTAGCCAGGAGATCATGGCTGCTTAATGTACTGTATTAACGATGGCTGTGTTTGGTTTGTTATGATTGTCTTCAAAGGTGCAACTTGGAACATTAACGTGGCAATTAAATCTCAGTTTCTGATAACTACTGTGGCAATGGGGAGTTTTGTTGCCTAAATACCAAAGAAAATGTAAACGTGTTTCAACTTCTTCAGAGTTTTCTTTCAAACAGATATTCATTCTTAAGCTGGAAAGACACTGCAAAGACTTTCCTTCTGAGCTTCCTGCTGATATTTGCAATTGCCTACTTGACATTTCTTGTCTCTCTCACTTCTCGCTTTCATAACTGAACTTTTGATCTTACACACAGCCAATTCAGTGTTTTCATCATCTCTGTAAATGGTTCCTCTGTGTACTTAGATGCATAAGCTGAAAGCCCACAAATAATCCCTTACACCATCCTGTCGCATATATCCATATCCATTTTATCTCCAAAGTCTGCGTATTCTACCTAAAAAGAATATTTCATGCCTCTCCAGTTTTTTCCATGTCCACTGCTTCTATTTTAAGTTTGACCTCTCTTCTGAATGACTGAAATAGCTTCCTAATTCCTTCCACATTCATTCCTGCCACTGTCATCTGCTCTGTATACAGGTGTCAGTGTGTCTTCACACCATTTTGGATCAGTTTTCTATCGTATTCAAACTCTTTCATTGCCATCCCATTGCACTAATATGGAAGACTGAGTATTCTATCCCTTCCTTGCTTCTCTAGACTTTTCTCATTACACTCTCTTTGGTAGAAGAAGGTGATGGGAATTAAAAAGCATTTCCTGAACAAATTGTTTACAACTGGCACTCTTGAAATTCACACCACCAGCCCTTTCTGTCCTCAGCACCTACCATTATACACATTGATAAACTTTCAGATCACTTTGCCATTTTAACTGAGAATTTTTTCAGAGGCTAAAAGACTTATTTCTCTGTTTTCATGTTCGCTGCACTCAAGGACCCAGAAGGCCACATGTGGCCTCAAGGCTGCAGGTAAATTTTTGTTTCTTTTAACTTCTAGAACCTTGAATAAAATTTACTATAGAGTAGGAAGTCATAAAGGTTTGTTTAATACATCAATTCTCATCTCTGAGTGTGAATTAGAATCATTTAGGACCTTCAAAGAATTATTGATGTCAGAATGAAGGGGGACCTTTAAAGAAGAGGAAATAGCTCTGATGGAAACAGCTAAGAATTAACAGAACAAAGTATAGAGCAGGCAAACAAGAGAAAATTAGTATTTCAACACAGGGAGGAACTTAACTAAAGGCAGGTGGTGCTAGTTCTGACCACTCCACAGAGAGCAGTTAAGATGAAAAGTAAAGGCTAGGTGCTGGGGCTCACACCTGTAATCCTAGCATTCTGGGAGGCGGCAAGGTGGGTGAATTGCTGGAGCTGACAAGTTTGAGACCAGCCTGACCAAAAGTGAGACCCCCATCTCTACTAAAAATAGAAAAACTGAAGCAAGAGAATCGCTTGAGCCCAAGTTAGAGGTTGCTGTGAGCTATGATGCCACAGCACTCTACCCAGGGTAATAGCTTGAGACTCTGTCTCAAAAAAAAAAGATGAAAAGTAAAGGTCACACTAGATGAATGTAGTTAATAGAATACATAAGAAGTAAGAGGTTATATGAGAGGTGGTGAGACATTTCTGCCCCCCTCTACTGTTGCACTTTGTCTTAACTTTATAGAGCTTTGTCTTAACTTTATAGAGCTTTTTATATGAACCCTAAGTGTTTTCCCTTGTGTGTCTCTTTCTGTTTCATCCTGGCTGTCCCATCTGCTCAGAAGCGTGGTTCCAATTGATAGACTCTAGCCAGGGCACTCCCCAGTGCATCTCAAAGGAAGGCACGTATCTCTCTCAGAAGGCAGGTGGTCTCAGCTGAGTAGGGTGGCAACCCAGGCTTTTTTTCTCTGTACTTTTTCCTACAGGTAGGCACTCAGTTCTGCAAGATAGGAAGCTGTCCTAGCTGGGAGCTTATTCTGGCCTGCCCTTGTCTGTTGTTTGTTGGCCATTGAGTTGTTCAATTCTTTGACCACCCAAGAACCCATGGTTTAAAGTTCCAGTATGCTTTCAAGAATAGAATCCCACCAGCTACTTGGGAGGCTGAGGCAAGAGAATCCCTTAACCCCGAGAGTTTGAGATTGCTGTGAGCTGTGATGCCACAGAACTACCAAGGGTGACATAGTGAGACTGTCTCAAAAAAAAAAAAAAAAAAAAAAAAAAAGAATAGAATTCCAGACCAACTAAATTAGACTGTGAAGAGGGATCCTGAAGGAAATTTAAATACTTCACCCCAAACTTTCTAAAACCTAATTTATCACCATAATCTATTCTTTTGCCATGTTTGAGTGTGCATTCTTTCTGTAATCTCATGATGGTATAAAGGCTTCTGAACTTCACCGGAGGATTGAGTCTTTATCTGTTTATTCACATTAAACAAAATTTGTCAAATTCAAAATTTGTCACATTGATCTGCTCATGTCAGTGACTTTCTGCAAATTGGTCACAGTCCCCAAATGGCTGTTTTGAATAGGGTCCCAAGTTCTACAGTGCAGCAAGGAATTTGTCACTGAATGCTTCATTAAAATCAGGGTCTTTTTGACCACATAAAATATTAGTATAAGTCAATGACATTAGTGGCAATGTGGTGTCTTAATATCCATAGTATTCAGTTAGTAAGACCTTGAGAATCAATAAATACCCTGGGTAAAGTAGCACATTCTCCATAGAGAAATGGTGTTGCATACACACTGAAAGAAAGAATCATCAATGTGAAATTAATAAACCTGCTGAGAAATGCCTTTTCTAGTCCTCCCCTAAGGCTTCAGGAAGCTGCACTTAACGTCTTCATTGAATAAACTTGTTAAAGGTGGGCAGATTGGCAGGCAGCTTCTCTTAAATGGTGGTATTTGAACTTGGCCTAGGCAAGCACCTCTTATAATTTACTTTAAACTTGGCTGAAAGAAGATGATTTTATACTTGGGCTAAGATGAAGGGAGCTTCTGTTTCCCTCTGGTAACCTATGAAGGATGAGAACTTTGACTGTGAGCACTTTTTCTCCTCTTCTCTTGAAAACAAATAAAATCACATGGTGCTGTTGCTCTGCTCTGTCCAGGCATGCTGAGCCAAGTAAGTGCTGTTTGCCTCACTCATCCTGTTGCGTGATGCTTGGAATAAAGGAAAACCTTGACTGGTTTTGAGTATCTAAAAGTGCCATGCACCTAACTGATTTTACTATAATATTCCTACTTTTAAAAGCACCACTGCTATCTCCTGTTACCACACCATCGGCAGAGAATTCAATCTTAGCGTACTGAGACTTCAGATGAGATAATCCAGACATTCTGTCTACTAAGTTATATGCTGTTTTAAAACTCTCCAGTGCTTGATAAATCTCTGTACCAAATATCACAAAGAAATGTAGAAAAATTATTCTACCCATTAATCTAGGACAAATTTTAAAGGAATTGGCTAACGGAAAGAAAATCCATCTGGTATATCTTAGAAAACATTAACTTTTATTTTGGTTTTCTGTATATTTTCTAATAGTTAAAACAGGATTCCATAGAGTTTTTTATACAGTAGGAAATGATGGCTTTTTATCTTTAAAAAAATTCATTTATTATCAATATATTTATTTGCTTTGTGGAGACAGGGTCACTCAGACTAGAGCGTAATGGGCAATCATAGCTCCCTGCAGCCCAGACTTCTGGACTCAAGAGACCCTCCTGTTTTAGCCCCCTCAGGTCACTGAGCATGACCACCACCAAGTGAGTCTGGCTGGCTGGCTTTCTTTTTGCTTGTTTAATAAAGCAAGTTATATTCTGAACTAAAATTATTTTTAATAACTTGAAAATGCCTGAGAACAGTGATTTGTAAGTAAAATCACAAAAGAATATAATTCTATTATTAGGGTATGCACTGTAATACTATGTATAGTATATAAATTTCCTCAAATATTTTATTGAATATTCAAATTTGTATGGTCATTTAATATTTAAAATAAATCAGTTTAGGCTATATGCATTTTTCTATTGTTCTATTGACTAAGTTATGTGGAAGGTTTAAATGATGGTGCCCAGAGACGAAGCCATAGTGGAGATACTTAGGCCTGGTTTATTCAAAGGGGAGATGACCTGCGTGGGCAGTGCAAAAGTGGTGTCTTGTGCCCAGGGGCAATTAGAGACCCCTTTATATGGGCCAAAGGGGGTGAGCAAATTCTACAGCTTACCTGGAAAGTTAGGCTCTTTTGGCTTGAACTTCCGGGGGGTTGGGGCTAGCCCGTTCCTCTGTGTCTTTGTTTTTTTTACAGTCTCATTTTGTCACCCTCAGTAGAGTGCTGTGGTGTCATAGCTTATCATAGCTTATAGAAACCTCAAACTCTTGGGCTCAAGTGATTCTTTTGCCTCACCCTCCTGAATAGCTGGGAATATAGGTGCCCATCACAACGGTCGACTATGTTTAGAGATGGGGTCTCTCTTTCTCTCTGGCTCAGGCTGGTCTTGAACCTGTGAACTCAGGCAATCCACCTGCCTCAGCTTCCCAGAGTGCTAGGATTATGAGTGTGAGCCACTGCCCCTGGCCACTCCTATGTATTTTAAAGATGACTTTATTGAGACATCTTAACCAAGACCATGCAATGTCTTTTCATTTTCTTAAGTCTACTTTTGTGTCTTTGGGGACTGGTTTGTAGTTTTATTCATGCATCTTCTCAACTTTTCTTGTTAAGCTTATTCCTATTTTATCTTGTTTTATTACCATTATAAATATTTTTATTTAAAAAAAGATGTAATTTATACAAGCAGGGTGTTCTGTGACTCTACAGAATAGTGCCATAATCTCCTTGTAAAGGGGTGCAATATATCACAGGGAACTAAATAAAGCTTTCTTTCTTTCTTTCTTTCTTTCTTTTCTTTTCTTTTCTTTTCTTTTCTTTTCTTTTTTTTTTTTTTTAAACAGAGTCTCATTTTGTTACCCCTGGTTTAGTGCCATGGTGTCATAGCTCACAGCAACCTCAAACTCTTGGGCTCAAGTGATTCTCTTGCTTTAGCCTCCTGAGTAGCTAGAACTATAGGCACCTGCCACAACACCCAGCTATTTTTAGAGACAGGGCCTTGCTCTTGCTCAGGCTGGTCTTGAACCTGTGAGCTTAGGCAATCCACCCTCCTACGCCTCCCAGAGTGCTAGGATTATAGGTGTGAGCCACTGTGCTGGTGATAAAGCTTCTTTTTTTAAAAAATGCACTATATAGTTTGTTCTTCAATTATATTTAGGCCAATTATATGAATTATCCAGAATTCTGAGCACAGTTTGACCTTATATAGGCACCAAAATCTTTTTTAATAGCTAGAAAGTCAGAGTGGCCATGCCTGGTCCCCGATTAAGTAACAATATGTTAGTGATTTTCTGATTTTCTGATTTTCTGTTCAATCAATCTTATTCCCACCGCATCAGATCAACCCATTGTTCTATGCCCCAGGGAACAGATCCTAAGCACTTTTGGGCTTTGAGTCTGTGTGTGGCACTGGCAGAGATTAGGATGTCAGGAAAGTGGGAAGCTCAGGGCATTTACTTGCTCCCCCATGATCTCTCTTGCCACAGTCCTGGCAGTGGCTATGTGGAGCCGCAGCTCCTGTTGGGAAGCCCTCTTCTACCACTCAGCTCCCATCACAGTCCAGTTTCACCATTCCGTTCCCTGGTTCGTCAGGTCTAGAGATGGTAAGTTTCTGTCTGTTACTTGGCCTTAGGTGTATCACCGTCCCTTACATGTTCCATGAATGTCACCTACACTCCTATCCAGAGAGGATACCCCTGAAAAGTAAGGTCCTAAAGAACAAAAGACTTCTTACAGGAGCCCAAGGAGCTCTGGTGCAAAGTCCTCCCCAGAGAGTCTCAGCTTTTAGAAATTTGTAGAAACTTAACTTTCTGGGACCTTCAAACTAATGCTTGCTTCTGCTTTTATAAAAGCTTGTTCTGAAAAAATCTGAATCCACCTTCTTCAGCTTGATTCAAACTGACCAGTGAGAAGGGTACCCATGGACAAGGAGTCCTGTGAAAGGGAAAGGACAGAGCCAGTCTGGGAGCCTGGCATTTTTTGGACTCTAGTCTGTGGAGGCTCCACTGGCTGAAATAAAGCCCTTCCTCATTTAAACGTGGGTGTTTGGGTGTTTCTTTCTTTCGATAGGGCCTCATTTTCTGTCAACACTATTGTCTCTTAATTAAGTCATTTTTTCCCCAATTCCTCTGAGTATGCAATCTCTTTGTTGCCATGACCCTGTTCCAGAAATCTATTTGGCATCTGTCACCAGACTACCTGTATCCAGAAGCATCATTACTGATGAGTATTAACAATGATGCACAGAGTCCATCTCAACCCAATCAGCACCTTGCCATTAGACCAGATACATAAGTTGGTTGTACGATATTAACTCTTCTTCCCTTTTTATCCCTTTTCTCCTGCAGTTGCCCACTGCACCCCCCCAACAAACACATCTTTTGTCTGATTTTTTATGATATCCACTCCCCATTATGTCTTCTCTCAATGTATTTTTAAAACTACAGTTCAGTAAGATTACCATATTAAGAGAGAAGGGAATCAGATTACTTAGATGAATTTTCAGCTTTGGTAACTGAAAATCTGAATCAAACTAGCCTATGCATCTGTGTTGCACAGGGAATGTCCTAAAAACAATAGCAAAAGTATTTTCTATCTCCCCAAATTTTGGAGTACTGAAACTTGGTTGGGAGGGGAAAGAAATGTCTCTTGTTCTCTGTGTCATGGGAGAGAGCTCAAGGGAATTGTTTGGGGGGGAGGGAGGTCACATGATCTTAGCTGAAGATGGAACGGGCATGGGTCATCAGACTCTCTTAGCCAGAGACGGGATTACTCTGGGTGAAAATCACAGGACTGTTGCTGAGGGCGAGATGGTTTTGGCCTAAAATGGGATTATGGGATCAGAACCTTTAAAATCTCCGTGCTTCTGCTAAAAAGCAGGAATTTAGCATTGTCTGATATTTTCCTCTTTTGCCACCAAAATAATAAACCTTTTCTTTCTCCTAAAACTGCTTGTCCCCCTTTTTCTGATGCAGCTTCAGGGGACAAGTGTCGAACTTTTAGTAACATCAAGAACTCTAATAGCTCATACAGCTTGATATCTAGGGTTGGGCAGTTTTCTGGATTGGGTGAGTTATCTGTTGATTCAATAAGTCACCTGGCACCTAGCACCATGTCTGCTTCTTTCCTCTACCATCCATGTGTCAGGTTCAGGTAGTTGTTTGCATTCTCAGTTCTTGGTGTTCTCTTGGGCAAAGAAAGATCAGACCCACCAAAAGAAAGGCAAGTATGAAACAAGGTTCATACTTCATGAGGAAGAGAAAGAAAACTTTACAGAGCAAGAGCAAGATAGAAGTTAACAGAGGAAGATACACTTGCTACAGATGGTGAATGGGTCCCTTGTCAAAACAATAAGGCCCTGGTAATGGTCTGAGTTCTTATTTAATAATGTTTTGAGTGGGCCCTACTCCTGGTTTGGACATCACGGGAGACCACTTTGCTGGACAGTTAACATGATAACTAGCCTCAGGTTGTTCTAGGTCACTTTCTAAATCCTATTGTGCCTGTACTGTCTGGCCTGAGGGCTGGGGATTCCCTGAATTCTTCTGCAAAATAGCAGGGGTTCCTCCTTCCTCCCAGGTGTGGCAGTTGGTTGGTAAAGGATTAAGGTGGAGTAGTCCAAGACAGGCCCCCTGGTCTTCTTCCAATAACCTTCTTGGTTATTGCTCAAGGCAGCACCAAGGTAAGGCACCCACTTTCCTCCCTAGGAGATCCTTCTCACATGCATTTATTAGAGAGAAACACTGGTCTACCTCATGGTTATAAGAATGTGGCAAAGAGAAATTACAGGTAAGGATGTAAATGTAAGGTAGTGGTGAACTCAATCAAGTCACAAAGCCAGATGTAGAACAATAGCTAAAGTTCATTTGGTGCCTCTGTGAACATGGCTGAGACTCAATAGGCATCAGCCCTGAAGAGCAAGGGTACTTATCTTTTAAAGTATTTCTTTTTAAAATTTGGTTTCAGGTTAATGTGAAGGCACAAACAACCCGGTTACAATATTTAAATCTGTTAGGTATAATCCCTCTTGCAGTTATGTCCTGCACCCCAAAGCTGTGCCTTATACTTCCATACCATGCCCATTCAATGGGAGCACTCCAACTCTCACTCTTCCTCCCCATTTCTACTCCCCCCAATTGGAATTGAAATGAGTTTTCCTCCTATATGAGCATGACTTAGATCATCTACTGGCTTCATGTTAGTAATGAGCACATTTGATAACTGCTGTTCCATTCTTGTGATACTTTACTAAGAAAAATGTGTTTCAACTCCATCCAAGTTAATACAAAAGATGCAAAGTCACCATCTTTTTTGACTGAATAGTATTCCATGGTATACATATATCACACCTTGTTAATCTATTCCTAGTTGGTAAGCATTTATATTGTTTCCAAATCTTGATGATTATAAATTGAGCTGCAATAAACAATTTAGTGCAAATGTCCTTATGATAAAATTATTTTTTTTCTTCTGGGTAGATGCTGAGGAGTGAAATTGCAGGGCCTTTTAAAGGTTTTAGGTAGGGTGGGAAAGAAAGAGTATTTCTTTGGCATGGTAGTGACTGTTGGTAGGTAGGGTTCCAGCTGGCTTCTCACTGAGCCCATTATGTTTGTTTATGGTTTAGCCTCCCTTGGGGCCATAGAGTTTGCTAGTTCTTCCTTCTTGTTGAGTCCCAGAAGGGAATGATTTCAGAAGAGGGCGCTGAACAGCCAAGATGGAATGCCTTATGCTCAAAATGGAGTGGCCTATGCTTGCTCTGTTTTTGGAGTTCCTCCTACCAACCTATCAGTAAGTCTTCTATGGTTCACTCTTAAGAAAAAAAGATAAAAGTCTTCAAGTGTCTCCACTTTTTTTAACTTTGGTCTAATGTATACATTGTCATTCATGAGCTAATTTTACACTGTTAATTTAAAAAAAAAGTTAAAAAAAAAAAAAAAGAATTATGAAGAATTACTGTGACCCACTTAGAAGAATAAGCTAGCATGTGGTGTGATAGATGTGGGAAGTTAATCACAATGATCACTTTAGTAAAACTACTTGTGATTTACTCCAGGCAAACACTTAAGAGTATTGCTGATGGCACATTTCTTTTTATCTACAAAGGTGAGAATTGGCTGAACAATTTTAAAGAAATGATACATTCCTCTCTCTTCAGGTGACATATAGAGAAGTACACTTTCTTATTAATTTATCCTTCCAATATGTTATTTATAGTTCTATTACCTAAATGCAGGGAGATCTAGAGAGTTTCGTGGTGTTTAATGAATTGTGGCTATATCATAATTTTGTACTTGGCAATAACTGTAATTAAACGTAAATTTGTGAACTAAAATAAAACTGTAAGGTGTTGTGTGAATCAGAGCTGCAGAAGAAGAAATCTGCACTGACATGTTTGAAAAGAGGGAAGCTGTTGCTTGGTCTGGCTTGCAGCGACCTTTGTTTCTTACAAGCTTATACACTCTTAACAACTTAAGTTCTCGCAACCTTAGTTTATTTCTTACAAGCATTTCTTACAAGCTATACACTCTTAACAACTTAAGTTCTGCACGTATACATTCTAATAATAATACTTAGTTGGCAGTCAGTGGTTATTATGATAAGAGTACAAAGAAGCCATGCAGAGTGACCACAAAAACTTATTTAGTCATTTGTTTGGGGAAACAGGTGCATCGTGTAACTGAAATGCACACTAATTTATCTTGTTTTTCACTTCCAAGGTCCTTTCCAGGACATTCCACAGACAGCCAGACTCTGTTTGTAGAGTTTGCCTCCCGTTAGTTTGCTAATCAGCTTCGAGGGTCTTAAAGGAACATCTCTTCATATGGATTCTAAGAAAGCTTGTTAAAACATAAGTCAATGGTACTTGAAGTTACATTGAGGCTACAGTAAGGTTCCCCCCAAGCGGCTGACAGACTGAACCCCCACTTGGCCAAGGAAATTCCTTAACTGAGTTGTTAGCCATGAGAAAGGAGAGCAGACATGCCTCACCATATCTCCCTCCCTACTAGAACTGTCCCTTGTGACTCATTAATAGGCATTAGCCTTCTGCAAGACATACTTGTGGCCCCTCAATGTACATAAAAAACAACTTGGGTCTGGGCATATGTCTGGTAGTTTGTCTCTGATTAACAGACCCTTATCTTAACTCAAGCATTTCTTTTTGCTAACTCCTTGTCTATTAGACAGAGCCTAACACTTTTTAGCCAATTTTCAGCTAAAGAATCTTTAAACCCACCTAATAAACTGTGAGCCCTCTGCCTTTGAGATGTCTCACATTTCCAGGATAAACTCATACATACTTTCTATGTATTGATGTATAAAACCAAACTGTAACCCCATCACCACAGGTCCCCTTGCTCAAGCCTTCTTGGGTATGGCTCTGGGTCGTGGTCCTCAAATTTGGCTGAGAATAAACCTCTTTAAATTACTTTACGGAGTATGGCTTCTTTTCCATTGACAAATTATTAGAATTACCTAATGTTTGAGAGGAACTAGGACATGATTCAAGATCTGTATTTGAATTTCTCATCTGATATTTCCTCCTTATTGGTGGTGGAGACTTTCATAGTTTATTTCATATTTCCTTGGTCTTATGTTCATCATATACGAAACAAAGAAATGGGTATAGGTTTGTTCAAATCTATGAAATTGCTTCTTGATTTTACAAACTTGTCTTTGTGTTCTTTTTTTAAATACTCTTTAACTACAGAAATAGTTAAATAAAATAGAGTAGGCCATTATTTGTTCTTGCACAGTTAATAATAATAAAATAATAATACTATCTACACGAACTTAAAATCTGGATTAGTGAATAATCAAAAGTTTTGATATCACCTACAAATGACCTAAAAAATGGAGAATTGCTGCCCAAAACATAATCCATTCTATTTCTATCTAAACACATTCTAACTAAATGTCAATGGGATTTGAAATATATGAAAGTGTGAATACTATTCCTATAATTAAGAAAAGAGTGCAAAAATATTTCTGTTTCAAATAATTATCACCATTATTTATATGATTAAGTTACAAAGATGGATAGTTATGAAAATTCCCAGGAGGTATCAATGCCTGAAGAAGTTATTTAAATTTAATACCAAGTGTTTTGAAAATAAATCCTCCGTCATCACTTTAAAGCTGCTTAGATCAGTTCTACTTTTCATCTAGCATTCACTGGAAATCAAAGGAAGGGGGGGTGGGTCTGAAGTCTCAGCCTGGGAATTCCTGGTAGACTTTGAACATTTTTAAAAATACTTTATTGTTAATTTATACACCAGGGACAAATCCCACTAAAAGCATCTTCACACTTAGGTGCACTTAAACATGCTACAGTCAGCTCCCTTCTCTTTATGCGACCCTACCTTCTTCAACCCACCAATCTGTGTAGCATGTTTATATGATGCCTTTGCTTGTAATATCTTCTTCATAACTTCTTACTACAGAGATTCCATTTATTCATTCTGTAACTCATGCACAATTGAGGATAATCTATGTACAATTCTTGTTTCTATCTTTTCGTATCTTATTCATGCAATCTACTATAATTTGATTTCTGCCTCGTCCACTCCACTGAAATTCTTTCCAACCAAATAACCACAGACTAATTGTCAAATGTAGTGGTTATTTATTAGTCTTTGTTTAATGTTACTAATCATCTTTTCCTTCCTTAAATTCCTGCCACCATCTTTTGAGGTTTTTCTGTGGTTCCTCTAAAACCCTGCAAGTAATCCCTAGTAGTCTCCCTGAGAAGACCCATTAAAGGTATCTAAAGATTGGTATATTTAAAATTCAACTCATTCTCCTTCCTTTCACTCTATTCCGACATATGATCTTTCTATTCATTGGTCCCATTGGTCCTATGTCCAAGCCTCCAAGTCAGAATACAGGGAGGTAAGCCTGAGTCTTTATGACACGAAATATTTTGCTGTGTCTTTTTAATTCAAAGTATGTCTTAATAACTGCCCAGTTCAATTTTGTTATTGAACTATTAAAATTTCTATTTGATCGAGACAGATACTGGTACCAAGAGGTGTAGGTGCTGCTGTAGCAAATACCTAAAAATGTAGAAGCAGCTTTGGTAATGGGTAACGACTAGAGGCTGGAAGTGTTTTCAACTGAAAAAAGGCTGGATTTCCATGAACAAAATTTTAAAGGCAAATCCTGTCAGGGTTCAGAAAGAAAATAGTAGAGCTGTAGGGAAAGCTGCTGTCTTCTGAAAGAATATCTGAATAATCATGGATAGAATGTTGGTAGAAATATGGATGATAAAGGTCATTCTGAGATTTCAGGCGGAGATGAGGAACATGTTCTTGAACAATGGAGAAAAGGAGATTCCTGTTATAAATTGGCAAATAACTCAGCTGACTTGTGTAGGCATTCTGGTGTTTTGTTAAAAGTAGAACTTGCTAACAATATAATCAAATATTTACCTGAGGAAATTTCTAAGCAAAATATTGAAAGAGCCATTTGGTTACCTCTGCCTGCATACAGTAAAAAGAGAGAGGAACAAAACGATTTGAAGACACACTTGTTAAGCAAAAAGAAATCAGAATTTAAAGATCTTAAAAATTCTCCAACTATCCATATTGCAAAAAATGAGATTGCATATTCCGAATAAAGAACTGGGAGTGTGGCCAAGTGTGCATTTCAACAGCAGCCCTTAACAGCCATCTCAACGGAAGCCAAGCACTATTCTTGAAGATAATGGAAGAATGATACCCTTCACATCTCACCTCCACAAGATGATTCAGAGATCTCTGGATGGCCTTTCCCTCTACAGGCACATACTGCAAGGGCTTGAGATATGGAGCAATTTAAAAGGGTTGTGCATTCTCTCTGATTCAGGCAGGCCAGGATGTCCCCTCTTCTTGCCTCAGATGTGGGCTTCTGTGCCCAGAGCAGCTGCTTGGGCTGTGACTAGAGGAACCATGGGGGCCACAGTGCCATGACTCCAGAACAGCAGGGAAATCAGCATGCTATTCTAGCCCAGGAGAGCCATGGGTATGTGACTCCTGCTCAGGGGAAGTACAAAATGGGGTTATCTCCCACAAAGTGTCTGGGGCACAAAGCAGTTAGCTGAAGCATATTTTTTAAGACTTACGTTTTAATTCCTGAGCCCTTGTTAGCTTTTACACTTACTTGGGATTCATCACACAGTCCTTGTTTCCTATTTCTATTTTTTTGATTGGGAGTGTCTCACTTACATCAGGCCATTGTATTTTGGAAGCACATAACTGTTTGAGCTCTTGGGTTCACAGCTGGAGAAGAATTTTGTTTCAAGATAAATCATCAGTTAAGCCTCACTCATATTTGATTTTTTTTTTTTAAAAGACGGGGGCCTTGTTGTGTTGCCAAGGCTGGACTGCAGCGGCACTATCATAGCTCACTGCTGCCTCATATGCCTGGGCTCAAGAGACCCTCTCACCTCAGCCTCCCAAATAGCTAGAACTACAAGTGCACACCACTGTGCCCAGCTAACTTTTAATTTTTAGAGATGTGGTCTTGCCTGGGCTGCTCAAATGACTGACATCAGGGAATCATCCCACTTTAGCCTCCTAAATAACTGGTGAGTTATAATTATAATTATAGGTGAGATCCACCATGGCCAGCATCATGTTTGATTTAGATGATATTTAGATGAGACTTTAGACTTCGTGCTTTGGAATTGGTACTGGAATGAGTTAAGATCTGGGAGGCTGATGGAATGGAATTAATGCACATGAGAAGGATGTAAAGTTTTTGACGGCTAAGAGGAGGAATGCAATGAACTGAATGTTTGTGTCCCCTCAAATTTTGTGTGTTGAGATCCTAACCTGTAATAGGATCCTATTAGGAAGTGGGACCCTTTGGAAGGAAATAATTAGGTGAAGAGGGTGGAATCTACGTGAATGGGGTTAGCATCCTCATAAGAGGAGCTCCAAGGAACTCTCTTGCCCCTGCCATGTGAGGACTGAAGGAGAGGATGGTAGTCTGCAACCCAGAAGAGGACATTCACCAGAACCTGACCATGCTGGCCCCCTGATCATGACACTTCCAGCCTCCAGAGCTGTGAGAAATACCTTTCTGTTGTGTATAAGTGACCCAGTCTGTGGTGCTGTATTATAGCACTCAAACTGACTAACACATCATTGTATTTGGTAGGTATTTTTTCTTTCTTTCTTTCTTTTGGTCTTCAATCTCATTCATTCCCTATAATTTGTTTCAAAATTTTACCCATCTTTGAAAAGGTTGGGTTGTTTGTATTCTTATTGTGTTATAAGAATTCTTTACATATTCCTTTATCAAACGTAAGTGTTGTGAACATCATCTCCCCATCTATGGTTTGCCTTTTCATTTTCTTAATGACATTTTTGATTTTCTGTTTGTTTTTTTTTTTGAGACAGATTCTCACTCTGTCACCCTGAGTAGAGTGCTGTGTGTCACAGCTCACAGCAACCTCAAAATCTAGGACTTGAGCCATCCTCTTGCCTCAGCCTCTTAAGGAGCTGGGACCACAGGTGGCTGCCACAATACCAGGCTAGTATTTCTATTTTTAGTACAGATGGAGTCTCACTCTTACTCAGGCTGCTCTTGAACTCCTGAGCTCAAGCAATCCACCTGCCTTGGCCTTCTGGAGTGCTGGGATTATAAGCATGAGCTGCCACATCTGGCCATTAATGGTGTCTTTGAGAAAGCAAAAAGTTTCGGTTTTGTTTTTTTAAATTTTGATGAAGTCAAATTTTTCTTTTCTTTCTTTTTTTTTTTTTTTAAATGGTTTGTGCTTTTTGGAGTTTATCTAAGAGATTTTATATCAAAGTCTCAAGGATTTCCTCTCAAATTTCTTAGTTTTAGATCTACAATGTATTTGGAATTGATTTTGTCGGTGATATGAAGTCAGAGTGTAAACATATTTATGGACTTTCTATTCTGTTTCATGAGTCTATGCATCTATCATTTTATGAATATCAAACTGTTTTAATTACTGTAGCTTTATAGTAAGTCTGGAAATAAGGTGAGAAACTCCTTTATGTTTATTCTTTTTAAATGTTGCTTTGATTTTTCAGATTCTTGGCATTCCCATTTGCATTTTACAACTTAGTAGCAATGTTTACAGAAATATAAGAACTACTGGGAATTTTATTTTAATTATATTAAATATGTAGATCAATTTGAGGGAGAATTTCTTCTAACAACGTTATTAAGTGCTTAAGTCTACAAACCTTGTGTATCCTATTACTTAAGACTTCATTTTCTCTCAAAAATGTTTTATGGTTTTTAGAAAGTAAATTCTATAAATAAAATTTAAATATAATATCCAGTACACAATCAAAGATAACCAGGCATATGAAGAGACAGAAAAAAATGAATTAGGAGCCAGAAGAATGAGTAAAACTAGGGAATTTGGTAGAATCCATATTTAGGAAGACAATCAGATATTACATTTTCCAAGAAAAACTTCCCAACGCTACAGATAATAGCATAACAAATACAAATATTATATACAAACTATATTTCTGTCTGCAAAGTAAAATGCAAGCTAGAAAATGTCCACAGATACCCCCAAATATAAAAAGTGATATAACAGATTGGCGATTAAACTAAATATAAATTCTAGAACGAAAAATTAAAATAATCACACTATAAATTACAATGGAGAGGTTGAATAGCAGGTAAGATGCTTCCCTTCAGGTGAAGAGAAAATTAATCATGTGAAAAGTAGATTAGGGGCGGCACCTGTGGCTCAGTGAATAGGGTGCCGGCCCCATATACCAAGGGTGGAGGGTTTGAACCTGGCCCTGGTCAAACTGCCACAAAAAAATAGCCGGGCATTGTGGCAGGCACCTGTAGTCCCAGCTACTTGGGAGGCTGAGGCAAGAGGATTGGCTAAGCCCAAAAGCTGGAGGTTGCTGTGAACTGTGATGCCACAGCACTCTACTGAGGGTGACAAAGTGAGACTCTGTCTCTAAAAAAAAGAAAGAAAGAAAGAAAGAAAAAAAGAAAGAAAGAAAGAAAGAAAAAGAAAAGTAGATCAGAAGAAAACATCCATATATAAAACTAAGCATAAAAATACAAAAGCATTGAAAAACTAATACATACATTTATTTTATTCTGGAAGGAAGTGAGAAAAAAACGGAACAAAAGCAATATTGGAAGGTATTATGAATGAGAAATTTTGAGAAATGATGAAAAATGTTAAGTCACAGATTCAATAAGCCAAACAATCACAAGCAGAAAGAATTAAAAAAATAAAAATAAAATAAAATTTATCCACTCAGGCATACATAGGAAAAGAGAGAGGGAGATGAAAGAGAAAGAGAGAGAGAGAGATCTTAAAAAGAGAAAAAAAAAAGAATATTGACTTCAAAGTTCAAAATTAGGATGAATATCCATTTTTGTCACTGTAATAATATAAGCCAAAAGACTTAGGGAGTACATTCTCTATTTACTTAAAGGCTGAATTGCCAATCTAGGGGGGTAGCATGTACTCTCAAGCAATAAAAAATTCTTCAAGAACAAAGGTGAATGTGGAGCACAGGATTATGC
Organism: Loris lydekkerianus; assembly: GCA_963574355.1. Taxonomy (NCBI): domain Eukaryota; kingdom Metazoa; phylum Chordata; class Mammalia; order Primates; family Lorisidae; genus Loris; species Loris lydekkerianus. The sequence continues at coordinate 39,247 of CAUYPK010047751.1, forward strand.
TTTTAATCCTAGCATTTTAAAAGGTTGAGGTTGGAGGATTTGTTTAAGGCCAGGAGAAACCAATCTGGGCAACATTAATATTATAATAATAATTAAAAAAAAACTAGCCAGGCATAGTGGCATACACTGGTAGTCCTGACAACTCTGGAGGCTGAATGGGAGGATCTCTTGAGTCATGGAGTTGAAGGTTACAGTGAGCCATGATCATGCTACTGTACTCCCTCCTGGGGAAGAGGAAGCTACAAAAAATAAGAGAAAGAGTGAGGTGAAATAAATGTATTTCAGAAAAACAAAAGTTGAGCAACTTTAAAGAAGCAGATATTCTTTAAATGAAAGAAATATTATAATATATAGTTGGAGATGGAGGAAACATCAAAGTGCAATAAAATGTTAAATATGTGGGTATATATTAATGCATTTCGAGGTATAGAACAATGGCAATAATAATATCTTGGAAGATTAAAAGGCATATGTAATTAAAATGCGTACAATATACAACTGCATTTATGTTTGGAGTTAGTGTTCTAAAGGAAGCTCACAGACAGTTTGAAAATAAAAAGATTGAAATAATTATTATGTAAACACCAAAAAGATAAAAAATTATATCAGTATTTTAACATCAGAAACATATTTTTTAAGGCATTATTACATGAAAAGAACATTACTAAATGATGATAAAATACTCAATTTATCAACAGAAGTAATTATTACAGTTTTGTTTGCACCTAATTACCCGGCCTCAAAATATAAAGCAAAAATAGACAGACATGGAATGAGAATCAAACAAATCCTAAATCAGGACTAACTGTTTTTAAAAAACTCAGCAATTGGCTCAGCACCAGTGGCTCAAGCAGCTAAGGCGCCAGCCACATACACCTGAGCTGGTGGATTCGAATCCAGCCCGGGCCTGCCAAACAACAATGACAGCTGCAACCAAAAAATAGCTGGGCATTGTGGTGGGCACCTGTAGTCCCAGGTACTTGGGAGGCAAAGGCAAGAGAATTGCTTGAGCCCAGAAGTTGGAGGTTGCTGTGAGCTGTGATGCCACAGAACTTTACCCAGGGCAACAGCCTGAGGCTCTGCGTCAAAAACAAACAAAAACAAACAAAAACAAAATAAAACAAAATAAAACAAACAAAACAAAACAAAAAAAACCTCAGGAATTGATAGAATAATCAGACCACAGTTATATTGAAGATACAGAGGACTTGAACAACATAATTAACAAATTTGGACTAACATACATGACAAATAGATGCTTTGGACTGCAAACTACATATTCTTTTCATATGCAGTGAAAAAATAGGAAAATTGACCTATAAAGCACATTTTAACATATTTACTAAGAAGAGTATATTACAGCTCCATCCAGGTAAACATAAAAGATGTGAAATCTTCATCTTTTTTATGGCGGCATAGTATTCCACGGTATACATATACCACAATTTGTTAATCCATTCATGGGTCGATGGGCACTTGGGCTGTTTCCATGTCTTAGATATTATGAATTGGGATGCAATAAACATTCTGGTGCAAATGTCTTTGTTGTAAAATAATTTTTGATTATCTGGGTATATACCTAGTAGAGGAATTGGAGGATCAAATGGTAGGTCTACCTTTAGTTCCTTGAGTGTTCTCCAAACCTCTTTCCAAAAAGGTCATATTAGCTTGCATTCCCACCAAAAGTGCAGAAGTGTTCTCTTCTCTCCGCGTCCACACCAACATCTGTAGTTTTGGGATTCTGTAATGTGGGCTAATCTTATTGGAGTTAGATGCTATCTCAAAGTGGTTTTGATTTGCATTTCTCTGATGATTAAGGATGATGAGAATTTTTTCATGTGTTTGTAGGCCATGCGCCTGTCTTCATCAGAGAAGTTTCTGTCCAAGTCTCTTGCCCACATAGAAATGTGGTTATTTGTTCTTTTCTTATTGATTAGTTTGAGTTCTCTGTAGACTCTAGTTGTCAGACCTTTGTAGAAAGCATAACCTGCAAAACCCAAGAATGAAAAAAAAGTATCCAATGTCCTCAATACTACTATGAAATCAATATATAGTCACCTGCACACTCATATGAATGGAAAAACATAACCATAGTCCAGAAAGTAGAAGGGAAGAGGAGAGAGAGGGGAGGGAGGGAATGGCAGACATGGGAGTAGGGAGGGTATTTGGCAGGTCTTCACCCAAGGTGCATGATGCGATGGTACATTTCAAAACTATTAAGAAATGAGTATAATTGTGATGGATGTGATACTTAGTTCAATGTAAGCATTTCACATTGTATATCGAAGCAGTACCCTGAACCCCATAAATGCATAAATGTACAAAGTTATGATTTAATAAAAAATAATAATAGAAAAAAGTTGCTAAAAAATAATATATTTTAAAAATTTAAATCATGGATAATATTTCCTCTGACCATAATCATTGTGCCTAAAGATAGGAAAATAACTAAAAATCCCAATATTGGCCAGGTACGATGGTTCACGTCTATAAACCTAGCACTCTGGGAGGCTGAGGTGGGTGGATTGCTTGAACTCAGGAGTTTGAGACCAGCCTGAGCAAGAGTGAGACTCTATCTCTGCTAAAAATAGAAAAACTAGCCAGGCATTGTGGTGGGCACCTGTAGTCCCAGCTACTTGGGAGGCTGAGACAAGAGAATCACTTTAGCCCAAGAGTTTGAGGTTGCTGTGAGCTATGACACTACAGCACTCTACCAAGGGTGACACGTTAGACTCTGTCTCAAAAAAGTTTAAATAAATAAATAAGTACTCCAACATTTTAAAATTCAGAGATATATCCTGGCTTGCCACCCATACCACAGTGGTTACCGCGCCAGCCACATGCACCGAGGCTGGGGGGTTCACGCCCAGCCTGGACCAGCTAAACAACAATGACAATTGCAACAAAAGGTAGCTGTGCATTGTGTCAGGCGCCTGTAGTCCCAGATACTTGGAAGGCTGAGGCAAGAGAATCACTTAAGCTCAAGAGTTTGAGGTTGCTGTGAGCTGTGACGCCATATGACTCTACCGAGGGCAACATAGTGAGACTCTGTCTCAAAAATAAATAAAAATAAAATAAAATAACAAGCATATACAAAAAGAAATAACAAGGGAAATTAGAAAATAATAACTTGACCTAAATGATATTTAAATACTATATTGCAAAACTTTTGCAATGCAGCCCTAGCCATGTTTTGTTTTGTTTTGTTTTGATTTCTTTGAGACGACAAACTTTTTGCGTCTCACTCTGGTGTCCCAGGCTAGAGTGCCACGGCTGTGGCTTCAGCTTCATAGCAATCTCAGACTTCTGGGTTTAAGCAATCCTCCTCCTGCCTTAGCCTCTGGAGTAGCTGGGACTACAGGTGTCCACCACAACATCCAGCTAATTTTTTGTTTGTTTGTTTTTAATAGAGACAGGGTCTTCCCCTTGCTCAGGCTGGTCTCAAACTCCTGAGCTCAAGGGATCCTCTTGCCTCAGCTTCTCAGAGTGATAAAAGAACAAGTGTGAGCCACCACACCTGGCCCAAACCATGTTTTTGATGAAAGTTTATCTTTTTAAATGCATATATTGAAAAAGAAGAAAGGCTGATACTTAATAATTTCAGAATTCATCTCAAGGAGTTAGAAAACTAATAGCAACTTGAACTTAGACAAAGCAAAAATACAACCAAAGTAATGAAGATAAAAACAGAAAAAATAGATCCAGCAACTTATAGAGAGAAAACTTATAGTAGAGAAAACAATGCAATAAAATCTATTCTTTGAATAGATTAATAAAATTAGTAAACCCCCTGCAAAATTAATTAAGAAATAAAAAGTAAACATAAACAATCAATATCATTAATTTTAAACAGCTTCTTATGATAACAAAATACTATAAGATGCTATTATAAACAACTTTATACTAATGATTTTGAAGATTTAAATTAATTGGCAAAGTTCTTAGAAAAACATGTTACTATTACTCATTTTCTGGTATAAGTAGTTGAAAGTTTAAGTAGTCTAATAACCCCTATGAGATCAAATCTGTAATTAAAACCTTCCTGTAAGAAATCTCCAAGCCCTTGTGGTTTTATAAGGGAGTTCTATCAAACTTATCCAGAGAATTATGTATTTTTATTATAATCTAAGTGCCAAACCTGGCTAGTTGTAATTAATTTAAACATTGTTGTTGAGTTAGTAAATGATTAAGAAATGATTTATTCTCAAGTTTTTCTGATTCCAATGCTATTAATCTCTTACTGTACTATATTCCATAGATTATAATGTGTTTCTTATATAAATAAATAGATGCCTTGCTTTTAAATGTGACCTTATGTCCTATTTTTTTTTATTTGGGAAAGAATAGAAGGCCAGAGGCCTTGCAACTCCCCTGAATGGAATGGTTCATCAAAATGAGCTACAGAGTATCATGGAAGCTATCACAAAGGCCCTTACTATAGAAACTACCTAAGTATAATTCTTTATCGTTCACTGCTCAAAGCCAAGGATGGCAGAATACTTTTGCCCCTACGTGGCAGCTTCAGTGTTTCTTACTAACTAGCACTTTCTTTCGGCACTAACACCCATGTCATAATAACCACACACCTGGGCATTCTTAAAGTCTAGGGGAGGATTGTGGGAAGAAAATTGCTCCCACAGGCTTTTGCTCCAAAAATCTTATCTTGGGTACATTAAAAGCTAGAATCCTTCATGATAGAAACTGTTTTCTCTGTGTAAGTTCAGATCCCATTCATATGTACCCATCACTCACCATTTAGTTTCCTCAGGGAAATAAGTAACTCCTCTAGTTTGACTGGAATTAAGCAAAGGAACACTTAACTCTGTTCTTACATGTTCCAGACTCTGCAGTGCTGACATTTTTCAGATGTGAACGTTGGGCTTCCAAACTAGTTTCAAACTTTTAAAGAGAAATGATTGATTTGGAGTGTTTTCTTAATTTAAAAAGAAAGCTTCTTCAAGTCTCTGTGGAGTGTGGAAGTGGATGAGAATGGAGAAAGTTAAAAGGGGATTAAAAATGCTTTTCCACCAGAAGAATGGGGAGCGGAAGGACTAATACAAATAGTCAAGGTAAGTGGTTTGCTGAAAACATTTTGTAAGTTATTTTTAAAAAGAAAAAACCCCAAATCATCCACTCAAATAGGAAAATGTACAGCCTCTGTTCATGAAAGCTGAAAAATAATACTTCTCATAATCATATAATTCATCTCTTTGCAAACTCATCTGCTGTAGCTATGTTTTATCAGTGCTTGAAAGTCACAGAAGCATGTTATTTCTAACCACCACGCCATCACTCAGAGTATTCTATTTCCCTGAATTCTTTTTGTATTATATTCATCAGGCTAATATCTGCTTATGCTCCAGGTCCTGTCTCAGATTGCTCAGGCTTTTTGAAGGCCTGAAGATGGGTTAGATACCCTTTTCTTATTATTACAGTCCTTCATTCTTACCCACAGTGAGTTTCTGTTGTTCAGGATAGGGGTTTCTCCTCTGGGATATTATTTTATTCATCTTTCTAAGCCTTACATACACTATTTACTCAATCAATGTTTGTTAAATCAGAAAATTCACTTTCCTTCTCTTTGTTTACTTTCTTATTTGTAAAATGAAAAGGTCAGACAGTATCGTGGGGATGGGACACAATTATAAGAGGGACTTTACTTAACAAATGCAATCGGTGTAACTTAACGCTTTGTAGACTCGATCATTCTCAAACAATGAAATAATAATAATTAAAAAAAAAAAAAAAACAGAAAAACCTACCCTTTGTCAATACATTTATTTATTTCTGGGAATCTGGGTTCTGGTATGGGCTTTCCAGTCTGCAGTTCATGTAGGCTGCTAGCATGAAACTTCACATCACAAAAATAATCACGTAAGATGGGATATATGTTGGAATTGCAGGCCTCACACTCCCTGGAGAGTCTGATGTAAAGAAAATTTAACCAATAGGCATGTTTTAAATGTTACGTCCCTCTGCATCCTGATTAATATTATACGTTTTTAGTATCATTTCATTATAGTTTACATGTCTCTATATCTGTGATCTTATTTTTTTCTAATGGAAAAAGTCAAGGAATTTATAGTGAGGATTTTCTTGTTTTATGTTGCATTTTATGGTTTATGGTACAAATTCTGTTTCAATACTGAAACAGAAAACAATCTGAAGATCAAAATGTTCCTGGGGTTTTTGTTTGGAAGCAAGAGATGCCCATTGTTAAAAGATTTTTATTAAATTAAAGAAAAAGCTTTCTATTTGTTTTTATAAATGTTATGGCTAATGGGAAGATAGATACATATTGAAGTTCAGAATAGATTGGATTAGACCCCTGAAAAGATTTTGTAAAAATTAATTTATGGTTTAATAAATTTTTACCCCAAAAGGAATTGAGTTTCTTATAAACTCAGAGTTGTGAAACCATCCTTCCCTAAAGCATGAAAAGCTATGCTTTTAATCTTAATTAATAACTGAATGAGTAGAAGAAAACTTTGCCATGGTTACTTCACTATGGCTACCTTAACAATACCTTTAGGGGATTGGAAACAGTAAAATTATAACTTAGATACTTGATATCCAGCATTGCCAGCCAAAATGCCCCGCCTTGGGCTGTATTTAATAATTGTCCCATTAATAATCCCAATTTCACTTCTGGGGCAGGGAGGAAACACAGTGTGAAGATTTTGAATACTCCAATACGACTGTACTAATTATTGTCTTTTAGATTCAGAGCAAAGGATTTAGACAGTGGAACTGGTAGATTTTCAAAAAAAAGTGTGAAGCTGGTGAAATGTGAAGGGAAGGTAGGTATTTCACATCCCTGATGATGGTTAGAAGTGATTTGGGGTGACAAATACTATGATGGCTGATTTTCCAAGTTGATTATCATAGGGCGGTAAACATGCCATATCTGGATTATCAGCAAAGAGAAGGGACCATGTACTCCTTTCTCCAATTAAGTGTGCAATTCAGCTCCACTTATCAGCTAACAGGAGCCCAGTGGACTAGGAAGTTTTTCAAATGATAAAGAAACAGGGCAAGGAAATAAAAATTAGTTGTAAGCAGAATATTTTATTTTAATTTCTAAGGTTAAAGTTCCATATAGTTTGCGTTTGAATTGCTAATGTTCAAAAATTTGAAAGACCTATCTAACCAGATAATACAGATGCTTCAGCACTTTCCAAAAGCAGGTTATCTTACCTTTTAGTTTGGGGTTTCAAACAGGGAAACATGTTACTTAGCAACCATGATCAAATGTCAAAATATTCAATAAATCAAAATGGTAATTGCCTAAGAATTTATTCTAAGAGTAAATCTTCCCTTCTACTCTCTTATTTTCTCTTGTATGATAGGAGATCATGAAAAAAAAAAAAAAAAAAGATTGTTTAGAGATTCATAAATCACTTCTGGATAAGGTAGAAAGAGGTTACAAGTCAGTGGATTTAGGAGCTGGACTCAGTTACCTTCCCAGAATAGGCCCTATATATTCTCATTGTGCCAGAATTTAGGATTGATAAGTGAATGGAAGTCTCTGCTCTTAAAATTCTTTCATTTATCCTAAAGGTTATGACCAAGCATTTTCTCCAATCTCTATAGCAATGAATGCCCACTCATTTCTGGGAAAGGCTAGGCCTGATGCTGTGGATAACTTTTTAATTTTTTTTTTAAAGCAATTCTTCATTATTCTGGAGTGAATTTAAACAGAATTGTGTAGAATTTCCATAATCATATAGGCTGTAAAGCATGTCAAATAACAAATAGATTTTTCATTTTATTACAGGTGTTAACTATTCTAAAAAAATGTGTGCCAACTTTTTTTTTCAGATGGAGAACATATTTAATATGTGCACAGAATACAAACCAAAACCTTCATGAATCCCCAAATCCTGTTTTAATTCCCTATAGTTTATTGAATGCAGTAAGTATAACTCAAAACTGTGAACTATCTGTTCATATATATATATTTTTTGCAGTTTTTGGCTGGGGCTGGGTTTGAACCTGCCACCTATGGTATATGGGGCCAGCACCCTACTTCTTTGAGCCACAGGTGCCACCCCTATCTGTTTGTATATTAATCAGAGTTAATGCTTGTCAGACTTTGGCTGTTAAAAAGGCACCTAGTTTCACTCACTGAGAAAAATACTTCACATCAGTCAATCCTAGAGCTAGAAGTTCTTGCTCACGCTATGAGCCTATGCACTTGTTGCAGCCCAGCCAGATTGTATTGCCCCTTGCACAGAGAAGAGCCTAAACACTGAGACAGACAGGGTTGCAGAGAAAAGGTGTAATACTGCAGAGCGCCAAGCAAGGAGATGGAAGAAATTTCTCAAATTCATCTCTCTGAGAATTTGGGAGCAAGGGTTCTTAAAGAAAGTTTGGTAGGCAAAGGGCTAGGCAATTGGGTATGCTAATTGGCTGGGTTTGAGGTAGAATCCTTAAAGAAATTTTCTTCTTGTGCTGATGTAGTTCTGGGAAAGGGGTCCAAGACCAGAAGAGTTAGTTCCTTGCTATAGACCACTGGTCTGGGTGGGTCAGCTAATCCAATGGAAGATCTCAAAAACTAGCCTTAGATTTCATAAACATGTTGTTATCCATGGTAGTAATTAAGAAAGTTAAGAATTATGACCATCAGCTATGTGACTCCTTAGTAACAATTAAAGGAAGGAAAGCAACCCAGGGGATGATGTTGGTTATCATTATTATTAAGCATGCCTGTGCCTTTGCAGAGTTTAGGCCCCTACCACAGTTCTCACCTTGCACCCCTTTATTACTTTATAAAGGGAAGTTTCAGGCCCTTTATAGCAAATATTCCAACTGTGAATGTGAAGTGTTCAAAATACTGGGCTGTACTTGTTTCTATAACACCAAAGAAAGAAATGTACATTCTGGGATAGAAGCCTAACCTGGACCTCTCCAGATTTGATATTGATCTTGCACAAAAGGAAATACCTTAAGCTTACTTGGTTATAGCTTTCAACATGTTTTGAGATTTGCATGGCTAGCCTGAAGAAATCTTACACGACAGCAGTAGAAACCCAGCAGTTTCTCTTGAAATACTCTCACCTGAAGGTACTTTCCTGTCTGAGCGTTACACCTTAATGGAAACTAGTGCAAATGGTTTGCTCTGAAGTATTGTGGTGAAAGTTATATAACTCTGCCCACCCCCATCACTTCTTCCTTGCCTCTCCTTTTCCTGCCCCCAGGCTCATTCCTTTATATTCACAAATCCCCAGGAAATGAAGGAGAGGTAAACCTGGCTCATAAATCAGCCACAAGGAAGGAGAGGTTTAGAGAGGGCTTGGGCTGCCTGCTGGCTGCGGAAAAACAGGCCAGGGAAAACTTAGAATGAGAATTTCAAAACCACAAAGAACTGGGATGTCATTTAGACCAAACCATGTTACAAATCATGAAAATGGAATTCAAAAAAGGTTGACCTTATCTAAGATCATGCAAGTTGTAGTAGTAGAGGCAGGTCTAGAAACCCTTTTTCCTGCTTTTTACATGATGAGGTTTACCCAGAAATTTGTGCTAGGAGAGTTTTATCCAGAGATTTGTGCATGTTCAAAGCTTTATAGGAATGGCAAATAGGTCCAAAGTCCAGCGGTTAATATTTGGTCAGTTGATCATTCTTTGAACAACTATTTTATTGAGTGGTTTATAACTAGTTCTTTTTGTCTGCTTCCTTCACTTATTTTTAAACTATAATGCAGAATGTTTGCCAATAGAGAATTGTGATTGACAGCAGCAATTTATTTAGCAATGTCACTGCTCTACTAATCAATTGGGAGAAAAGAAGAGAAGTGTCAACATTTTGGAGCCAAAAATATTTATATAGAGATACACTGAAATGTGATTTGCTTATGCAGCGTATTTGCATGTTGAGTAAAATTAAAAGTATTTTCTTTTGCTTTGTATTTTTTAAAACATGGAGGGAGGGCACATGGGCCAGATTTTTAGTTTGAAATGGAAAAATAATTATTTTATTCAATAGTGTTTTAATTGGTTAATACTTATTTATAAAATGCCAATTTCTCAATCTCATGTGTAAACATTATAATCACAGTGACAGATTGATTCTTAAATATTTGAGAGTTATAAGCTATAATTCCTTTACAAAAGAACATATTCTGAGAGTATACAGTGTTTATAAGAAAATTGTCTCATCACAGAAGTAACAAGGAATTAGAATAGGCTACTATTAGTCCTTTTCAATGATGTATGTGAATATTCTCAAGATTTGTGGACAAGGAAAATGAAGGGAAAATAGAAAGAAACACATGTAGTTTGATGATTTTGGCATCAGTTTAAAGCTTACAAAGTCAAGGAAGCATTCACCTCACATCAGAAAAGGAATTTGTCAAATACCACACAATGTACTTTCCCACACTCACATCCTGTGACCTTCCACATGTGGCAAGAAAAGCCCTCAAATCTGGGAGGATTGGTTTGCTTAAGCCTGCAAAATCTTAAACATGTACCCTGCACCAAAATATAAAAAACATGCCTAGCGGGGCAGGAACATTTCTTAGGCAGACTTCCTTAGAAAGACTTCCCGAACTTTGCGAGATTTTTCTTTATTTTTAAATGTCCACTCGCTGAAATGTCTTTTACAAAATTATGAGAGTTGATTCTAGCTTGTCATTCAGGTTCCTGCTACAATGATTGACTTTCTGTAGGGCGCTGGCCCCATGTGCTGGAGGTGGCCTGTTCAAACCCAGCACTGGCCAAAAACTTAAAAACAAACAAACAAACAAACAAACAAACAAACAAAAAATAAACCTGTTACAATGATTGACTTTCTGAAGGATGTCCCCTAACCACTTTATCTAAAACAACAATGCCCACACCACTTTATTAAAGTGTTTGTTTTTTTTTCAAAGACAACTAAAAATGTTTCTTCTAGATCAAGAATGGCTAAGAATAGTTGCCTTCCCTTAGGCAAGTCATGTCACAGGTAACTGAAACTAGGTTCTTATCTATAGATTGAAGCACTGGTTAACTAATACAGTGATTCTCAAACTTTCCTGGCAACTAATGTTTCTTTATAAATGAAAGCTGATTCAGAAAGGCAGTAAATATTGAGGAAACAGGGCAACTCACATCCTTGCCTGCATGGTCCCTTACAATCTATTTCAAAGCATTGTGGCACTTAAGAATTCTCCTTGGAATTCAAACTACCAACACAGTTGGAAAACCTTTAAACTCATTAACTACATGATTTAAAGTAAGGTAAAATGACAACCAAGTCATTAATGTCTACATATTGAGGACAAATATATATATTTGTCCCCATCTGTGGATCATCTAATACAGTGGTTCTCAACCTTCCTAATGCTGCAATGTATTTTCATTGTTAAAAAGGGGTCACAACCCACAGGTTGAGAACCTTTGATCTAATACTTAAATAAAATGGTCATGAAAACATTGCTATGTATTTAGTTGTTTGTTTGTTTGTTTTACTTTTTTTCTTTCTTTTTTAAAAAATCTTTCTTTTTTTAATTTATTTTATTTTATTTATTTTTTTTTTCATTTTATCATCTGTTTAAAAGATGCCAATTTACCTCCAAACAGTGGCAGCTTGAGGAATACAGTTTATAAAAATTGTATGTGATGTGCAATTTAGATCAAATGACAATTCAAAGCTGTTCTAAACTCATAGGTCAGCCAAATCCTAAATTCTTATCTTGAAAACTTCATCAACAATTCTTATGAAAATATTATTTTCTGGGTCTAGAAAATTAATCTTGTCATCACATTATATGTCATGAAGAAATTCTGACAGGTTTATGTGTGATACTAAGATTACCTATAAAGTGGGAAATCTATAATTATGTGCTTTGTAGTCAGCTGCTTCCTTCAGGCAATCACCTTGCATTAAATCTGTCATTATAATTAATCAAGAAATTCTCTCCAGGGAGCTTCTTGCTCTCCTAAGCTACTAACCTGGTAAGTATAGAGTTGAAGGTTAGCACCAACTCTACTTTCTTTTAAAAGTCCCTGTTTGTTTGCTTTTTCCTTTCTTTAGAGATGAGTCTCACTATGTTGCCCAAACTGCTCTCAAACTCCTGGGCTCAAGCAATCCTCCTGCCTTAGCACCTCACATTACTTAGATTACAAGTATGAGATACCATGTCTGGCTTTAAAAAGCCCCTTTTAAATAAGAGGGAAAGCCATAGGGCTGGGACCAATGTACACCATAGATTTCTTAACAGTTGCTGAATGGAAAAAATAAAAACAACTCCTGAAACTCTCCTTATTTTCTTCACATTGCCCTGTCACTTATGATAATAAGTTGACTTTTGTTGGAGGTGAGAATATAGCAGTAGAGGAAGAAGGGAACAAGGAAACTACAAGAAGGAGTCAGATAATACCCAACCAAATGGCAATTGAGTCATTACAATAGTTACTATAAATATGAACAAATTAAATTAACTAATCAAAAGATAGAACAGCTGAATGGATTAAGAAAAAAAAAGATCCTTGAGGGACTGCAAACTAATACAGCCTCTTTGGAAAGAAGCATGAAGAGTCCTCAAAGAACTCAAATTAGATCTCCCATTTGACCCCACAATCTCACTACCAGGCATCTACCCAGAAGAAAAAAATATTCTTTTATCATAAAGACATTTTCACTAGAATATTTATTGCCACTCAATTCATAATTACCAAGATTTGGAAACAACCTAAATGCCCATCAACTCAGGAATGGATTAACAAACTGTGGTATATGTATACCATGGAATACTATTCTGTCATTAAAAATGATGGTGACTTTATATCTTTTGTATTAATTTGGAGATGGAGTTGAAACAAATTCTCCTTAGTAAAGTATTACAAGAATGGAAAAACAAATATCCAGTATACTCAACAGTAATTTGAAGCCAGTAGATAATCTAATTCATGCCCATATAGGAGAAAAACTTATTTCAACTCAAGTTGCAGGGAGGGGGAATGAAGGAGGGAGGAAGAGGGATTTGGGTTGCTTCCCCTTAATGGACACAATATAGGGATGTATAGCACAACTTCTGTGTTCAGGACACAACTACAAGAGGGACTGTACCCAACAAATTCAAATATTGTGACCTGTTTGTACTCTCACATTAACCTGAAACTTAAAAAAAAAAAAAACAAAAAAAAAAAACAAGAAGATCTAACTACATGCTATTTACAAAAGGTTTATTTTAGCTTAAAGGTTACATATATATGAAATTAAAGAAATAGAAAAAAGATCTTTAATGCAAATAGTAATCAAAACAAGAGTTAGAGTAGCTATCCTTATATAAGGTAAGATCAACATTAAGTCAAAAACTTTAAAAAGAGATAGAGAAGGTCACTATATAATGATAATGGAGATAAATCATTAAGAATATTTGTAAATATATATGAACCAACCTAAATATTTAAAGAAAATGTTAACAAAACTGAAGAAAAAGAAAACAATACAATAATAGTAGGGGTCTTCAATGTTCCATTTTTAACAATAAATAGATAATCCAGACAGAGAATCAATAAGAAAACAGCATATTTGAATAATACTATACACCAAATGTATCTGAAAGACAACATATACCAAACATTCTATTTAACGAAAGAATAATGCAAAGGCTTCTCAAAAAACAGAGGTCACATTTTCCAGATACTATGTTTGATCACAAAGCAATCCTTAGCATGCGTAAGGAGCTTGGAATGAAATCAAATATCTTTTCTAATCATGTTATAAAAGTAGGAATCCACAAGAGGAGAAAAATTGGAAAATTTATACATATGTGAAAATTAATCAATTCACTACTAAATGAGTCAAAGAAAAACTCAAAGGCAAATAAAAAATAAAAATAAAAAACAACATACCCAAACTTATGGAATGCAGCAAAAGAATTTCTAAGAAGAAAGTTTGTAGCAATAAATGCCTACATTAATAAAAAAGAAAAGCCTTAAATAAACAACTTTATAACTTAAGAAACCAAAAAAAGAGGAAACTCATACCAAAGTGAGAATGAAGGAAATAATAAAGATTAGAGGAAAAGACAATGAAAAAAAAAATAGAAAAGATCAACAAAACTCAAAGTTGTTTTTCTCTAAAGACAAGTAGAATTGACGGTATTTTAGTTAAGTTAGCTGGGAAAATAAGAAAGAAGATCAAATAAATATATTTGAAAGAGGAGACATTACCACTGATACCACACAATACAAAGGGTCATAAAAAATAACAATAAACAATAAGCCAACAAATTGAATAACCTAGAAGAAATGAACAAATACTTAGAAACATATAAACTAACAAGAGTGAGTCATGGAAAAATTGAAAATATGAACAGACTAATAATGAGCAACAAATTTGAATTTATTAATCAAAAACCTCTCAACAAATGGCATCACTACTGAATTTTACCAAACATTTAAAGAAAAATTAATGCCTATCCTAAAACTAATTTAAAAAATTGGTGAGGAGGGAATGGTTCCAAATTAATTATATGAGGTTAGTACCACCCTGACATCAAAGGTGTAGTGTTTAAGAACGCTACAAGAGAGGAAAACTAGATCCAATGTTCCTTATGAATACAGATGCAAAAAGAAATATAGTAGTAAACCAAATTAAAAATCACATTAAAAGTATCATACATGTTTATCAAATGGAATTTACCCTTAGGACACAAAGGTGATCCAGCATATGCAAATCAATAAATGGAATATACCACATCAAAGGAAAAGAGGATAAATATTATTTTGATCATCATAGTAGACACAGAAAAAGCATTTGACAAAATCCAATATCCTTTCATTATAAAAACTTGCAAAAAATTAGGTATAGAAAGTAGGTATACCTCAACATAATAAATACCATAAATGACAAACTCACAGTTAACAATATACACAGGGGTAAAAAGATGAAAACTTTTCTTTTAAGATCAAGAACAAGACCAGCCTGTCCACTGATGCTACTTCTTTTCAACATGGTACTGCAAATCTTAGCCAGAGCAAATAATCAGGAAAAAGAAATGAAACATATCCAAATTGGAAAAGAAGAAGTAAAACTGTCTCTGAAGATGATGTGATGTTATATATAGAAATCTTAAATAAACCACAAAAAATATTAGAAATACATAGACACACAGACACACACACATACATATATTTAAGCACAATGACAGCTTTCAACCTTATAAAAGAAGGAAATCTAGTCATTCATGACAATATGAATGACACTGTAGGGCATTATGCTAAATAAAATAAGAAAGGTACAGAAAGACAAATACTGCATAATATATTTGCAATTTAAAAAATGGAGACTTTACAGCATTTGTATTAACCTGGATGAATGTGGAACATGTTATTTTTAGCAAAGCATCACAAGAATGGAGAAATACGAATCCTATGTACTCAATTCTGATATGAGGACAATTAAGACCCCGGTAATTTTTTTTAAAGGAAGAGATAGTAAAAATACTTTACCTTTGTACAACTACTCAACATTTCCATAGTAACATAAATCAGCTATGTATAACACATAAACAAATAGGCTTGGCCATGTCTTTATAAAGCTTTGTTCATAAGAACACGCAGCCAGGAATTGGCCCTCATGCTCTGTAGTTTGCAAACACAGCTCTAGAGAATCGATTAACAATGAAGTCAAAGCTGCCAGCCAAAGAAAGCAGAGAATAGAATGGTGATTGCCAAGGGATAAAAGTTAAACAAAATGGGAACATGTTGACCAAAAGGTAAAATATATCAGTTATAAAGCCTTAATAAATTCTGGAAACTTAATGTACAGTAAAATGACTAGTCAATAATGTATTGAATACCCTAAATTTGCTAGGAAAGTAGACCTTTAGTGTTCTTACTACACACACATGAAAAATAACTTTGTGAGGGGTGTTGAATATTTTAATTAGCTTGATTCTTGGCACCTTTATCAAAAGATCAGTTGACTAGAAATGCATGGATTTGTTTCTATGTTCTTTTTTCTCTTCCATCCACCTAAAAGTCTTCTTTTGTGCCAGTACCATACTGTACTGATGACATTAGCTTTGTAGTATGTTTTGAAATCAGGAAGTGTGATACCTCCAGCTTTGTGGCTTAATAGTATTCCATGTTATAGATATACCACAAGGAGGGAGGGGGTAGGGGTCAAAGGATGTGGTACACAAAGGATGTGTCCCACTTGTGGAAGTGGGACACAAACATAAGAGGGTCTTTATCTAATAAAAGCAATCAATGTAACCTGATTCTGTGTACCCTCAATGAATCCTCAACAATTTAAAAAAAAAAAAAAAAATTACCAGTCCATCTGCTGGTGCATGTTATTTGTACACTTCTTGGCCCCACATTCTGCTGACTATACCAGTGTTCTCTTTTGTTTGTCTTACCTTCTCAGCCAATCTATGCGACAGAAGCACAAAATAAACACTTAAATTCTGAAAGATGTGGCTTACAAAGTTGTGCACTTCCAGGTGGTGTAAGAGACTGTTGTCTCTCCCATCACCTGGGATAGGTTATTATCAGCATAGTTATTTGCGTAAGTCAGGCCTCTTCTAAATTTCCTAAAACAGAAGTAGACCCTTGTCAGACACATAGGGGTTTTTAGATTGCTTCTTAACTCTTCTGCTTTCTTTAGTTTTCTTTGCTGCAAGTATACTTGATAGCTACCTGCTATGATGACACAAAATGACTGCTTGAAATAACAAAACCAATTAAACTTTGCTTTTTTACATGATTGTTGCTATCTAGTTTTAATTTGGGGGGTACAAAATTCTGATCTAATTTTTCTAGACTAATTAAATTTCCATTTTTTTTTTTTTTTTGTTCATTGGTAAAATTTAAATCCTTACTCTAAATGACACCATATGACTATCATTTGATCTATGTTTAATTACAGTAATTAAATGTCTTTTTTTCCCTGTTAGCAGAACTCTTTGTTTAAATGAAAGTGGTTGCCTGGTATGAGAAAAGGATGAGTGTCAAGCTCTGGTTGAAATAAGAGCGCATGTGCAGTCTGGGCCTTCCCCCCCACTGCTTATGCACAGGTTCCCCATGGGTCACCACAGAACCCCCTAGTGCTTTATAGGGCACAGTTTCAAATGTACTGGAGCAAAGATTTAAATCAAATTAGTGAAGTTTCTATCGGGGAGTGGTATATATTTTTATGGTTCAGGGTCTAGAGTTACATGTTACAAAACACTGGCAAGACTTTATTCGAAAAACAGTGAAATCTTTTTAGCATTGGAAATTAAAAAAATAAAAATAAAACCTTAAGCACCATTTCCCAGAAAAGCCAAACCATTGCTCACCTTACCACTGTTTATAGATATAACTGAGACAATTAATTTAGTAGTACTTAATCTTTTAAAAAGCCCTATTTCTAAAAATCCAGATAACTCATTTAGTAAATGAGGAGAACAGATAGTTCTGCTGAATGTTAATGTGACCCAGAAATAGCATTATTCTCTCCACATATTGGTTTGGCACGTTATTTTACCTTTGAGTAGAAACAGAAATGAAAGTGCTTGTAGCCACTTCTCAACCTTCTGTCAAAGTTAAAATTATTTAAGTATATTAAAGTTTCTTTGTCACTGCTAAGAAACAGAAATATCTAGTGGATTATTATTTTATTTTTCATTGACTTTATTACTATAATTACATCATAAATATATTATTCATTTTATTATCATTCATTGAATAATGTATATGTGCATATAATCGTAAGGCAATTTTTAGCAAGGTTCTTGGTTACAGCATGTACTCAACAGATGATCCTTGTCCTTTTTAAGTTTAAACCTATTAAGTTTAAACTTAAAAGAAGTTTAAGAAGACTAAAATTTAGAAATAAATGTAGCAACATAATATGCCCTACTTAAAAGTAACCCTTTGCCTCAAGGAGCTTGGTTCATAGAAATAAAAATGGAGTAGAATCCCTGGTGTTTTCCAGATATACAATCATATCCTCTGCAAAGAGCAAAAGTTTTATCTCTTCTGACCCTGTATGGATACCCTTGATTGCTTTTTCTTGCCTAATTGCAATGTCTAAGACTCCCATTACCATGTTATAAAGCAGTGGAGACAATAAGAAACCTTTCCTGGTTCCTGATCTGAGTCGAAATGATTTCAATTTTACTCCATTCTCTGTGATACTGGCTGTGGGTTTGCTGTAGATGGTCTCTATCAGTTTA
>CAUYPK010047752.1:0-29580 GCA_963574355.1 Loris lydekkerianus
CAAAAAACAAGAGGGAATTGTTGGGCCCTGCCATGTGCCTGAGGCCTAGTGCAACTTCCCGAGCCTGACTAGAAGCAGATCCATCAAGCTACTTCAGCGTAGCAACGACTCAGCAAGGCCCGGCCTGAAACTGCCTCTACCTAGATACAGCCAACGTGGTACCATGCCATTGGCCCAACCCTGTCATGCACTTCATCCCCCTGCCTTCTTTCCCCGCCCCTTCCCCCACGCTCTATATAAGTGGCTGCTTGACGCAATAAAGTTGAGTTCCTGCTTAAAAAAAAAAAAGAAATGAAGTCAGAAAGGAAGAGCAAAGAGAGGGAAGGAGGGAGGGGAGTGGGGCTTTGGTGTGTGTCACACCTTTTGGGCGCAAGACACGATTGTAAGAGGGACTTTACCTAAAAAATGCAATCAGTGTAACCTGGTTTATTGTACCCTCAATGAATCCCCAACAATAAAAAATAAAGAAATGAAAAAGAAAAAAAAAAACAAAAAACAAAAAAAAACACTGTGATTTACTAGTCAAAATGAGAGGCATTGGAGGTCCGTTGAAAGATGGGTGTGTGGTCTGGGTTGCCTCAGACCCAGGCAGGGCATCCGTTGGAATCACGGCAACATCTGTGGTTCTTTCCTTGGTCCTAGAATATATGTATTTGATAACTGGAAGAATCTCTAGATTCATTCCTGTGAAGAGAGTCCTTATGTCATCAGGGTGTCAGTGAGAAGACATTATGCCACACCTATACAAAGATCGTAAATAAACAAGCAGCACTCGATTCCTGGGGATTGGTAGAGATCAATGCCAATGTCAAATGCCTGAAAATCCCTCAAGGGTGAAGATTCTTACAGCGTCCCACATTAATTTACTTTTTTGGCCAATGCAAAAGCCAGTTTACAAAATGAATATGTTGAATGTTACTACAAAGCTAATCAGGAAGTTTTAACAATCACAGCTGATTGTTAAAGAGAGAAATAGAGCTTTTAGTCAAGAAAATTAATATATTCCAATACATCTATGTTTCTTTCTTTAGATTTCTGTCAACAAAGATAATCATACTTAGAAACAGCAGAATTCCTTGGCTGTCTTACCTGAGAATAGGACAACTCCTCTGCTCATGGTCATCACATGTCCCAAAGGGATCTTATTATTAGGCTAGTTCACTGTTTTCATGACATTTTGCCTGTTCTACCTGGTCGTGGGACGTACCAAACTTTCTAGCTGCCTTAGTAAGAAACAAACATGCAAGAAAATGAGAGAGAAAGCTTTTAAAAGCTAAATAGATTTGCTACATCAGTGAAGCTTCCTGGGAAAGGAGGTTATTTTGAGGTATTTCTTCCACTGTGAGAATCAACTGACACCATACCCTATGAGGAAGGGAACACACTTATTTGGATTGTTAGGACCATTTGGGGGCCTACCGTTATGACCCACTTACCAGCCCGCTTAGCAGGGAGCCTGGGTGCAGTGAGGACTTCATAACAGGCGAAGGCTGCAGTACCGGCTGCTTTGCGATTCAGCAATGAAAGTGGCAGTGGCAGAGACCTTGTACGGAGCGGAGCATCGGGCAAGTTACAATGGAGTCAAAGCATAGGGATTTGAACTAAGGTCACACTCTCTTCTACACAGCTCTTACAGTGCGTCTGAGACTCTGTAGAAGTGGCTCACTCAAGTTAACAGTCCTTTATGATCTTGCTATTATCTGTCTGATCACTGAATGATGAAGTTGAAAATAAGCAACAGCATTCCATGTTGAATCCAAAATATTTGTTAAAAGAATACATCAATGTTACAATTTCTCATTTTCAAACATTTCATTTCCCTTTAACAACATCTTGTTCTGATCAACACATTTCTTTAATTAAAAGGAAAGAAAATCATCAAGAAAATTAAACTTTCTGAAGAATGTCCAGACATTCTTAAACATTAACTCATATGTTACTAAGTTGAAGAAATAGCCTTATGGCTTCACCCAATATCAGATATTGATCCAGAAAAATAACTGGGTTCTTTCATAGGCTCTTTGTTATGCATTTCTTCTCTTTTGTGACAAAAGATTGCATATAGAGAATTACCTTATCTGACATATGTGGCCATTCATTCATTATTCATTTATTGATAAGTAGATAGAGATATAAGTATAAAAGCTGCATCACAAATAGTACAGTATATTTTAAATGATTCTTTGTGACATTGGGTGTATAAGCTACTTTGGGAAATGCTTGCAATTATACTGATTCTCTTTCTTCATCTCTAAATAGGGATAACATGTAAATAATTCCAAAGGGAGTAAATGTTAATGTTTATTCATAAGCTTAATAGATTTTATCTAAACTAAATAAGATTTTGTTCTTAAACACTGAACAAAGTATAACTGTGTTTATTATCTTTAAGATGATTAATTGGGTTAATGGTGCTTAACAAATTTTAACAATATTTAAAACTATCTAATGGAATTTATATTAATTAAAAAAATCTGAATATGCCTTTGACCCATACTAATTTAAAAATCCAAATACGCTGTCAACCATGAAGATTTTAAATGATCCCAAATTAATTAGCTTCTGATGCTTAACCAGTTTTACCTAGTGTTTTTTAACCTAAATACACAACAAAATTTTTTTTATGATTTAGTTATTTTGCTACTTGGATTAAGAGGAATAAAAACAATAACCCTCATTTAATGAGGCTTAACTTAATGGAGCCTGAAAATTTTAATGAAGTTTAAGTTGTAATGAGAGCCCCCTTTTGATTTCAGATTATACAGATTTTACTTAATATCTGGGAACTACCATAATTCCCAAAGAAATTATAAATACAAGAAAATATGATAAATCAAGATGACTTCTAAAAGATGCAAATGCTTTTTTGGACTGGATGAGAAAGGAAAATTAGGGAACTGAACGAGGAACATACCAATAAAAAGCCAATAATGTAATAGACTCTTAGAATTTCGAGTGTTCTTTCCTTTCTTCCTGTAAGACCTTCTATCCAAGGAAGGATCCCTGTATATACTATTTAGTTTTGGCCACAAATTCTCTCTGATTTCATGTATCTGAAAATATCTTTATTTCACTTCCCTTTTGAGATAAGTTTTTGCTGGATAGAGAATTCTAGGATTATATTTACTTGGTTGTTAGGGGTGGCGATAGTACTCTTTGGTTTTTGCTTTTTAATCACTTTAAAGATCTTGTAACTTCGGTATACCTTGTTTCTAATGAGAAGTCATTCACTTTGTTTCTCTGTATGTAATATGATTTTTTTCCTGTGGATGTTTTTAGGATTTATCATGATCTTCAGCAATATGACTATGATATAGCTATGTATGACTTTCTTGCTTTATCTTTTTAGAGATTTAATATCTTAGTTTTGTGGGTTAGTGACTTTCATGAAATTTGAACAATGTCTGACTATTATTTATTGGACTATCTTCTGTTTCATTTTGTTGCCTCTCTGCCCAGGGTCTCCAATGATAAACTGCTCAACATTAGACTGATGGGTTTGATCTGTTTTGTTTTGTTTCTTTGCTTTTCAGCCTTGCCTTCCTGGCATTTTTCTCAGCAAAATTGATGATGGTAGTGGGGCAGTGCAGACAGTTGTTAGGACAAGCAAATTATCCTTTCATTTGAATGTCTTCAAGATTATAATCGCTCCTGCCTGTCCTCATCTTGGCCAGTAGCACAGCCGGTCTCTCCACAGCCAATTTCTGATGGTTTGGTGCAGGCTTTCTCCTCTGTCTGCCTAGATAGAGCTAGAAGATGACCCAGAACCACTCTGAGGTTTGCTGTTCACACACTCAGCATCCCTCTCTCTGGGAATCAGTTCCTCAAGACTTTCTTGTATCCACTATTCTTCAATGACCCCACAGATAAGTATGATTTTGCATTTTTTGTGGATTTCCCTTTGTGTTATATAGGAAATGAAGGCTGTCCAGAA
The DNA here is from genome assembly GCA_963574355.1 of Loris lydekkerianus. Lineage (NCBI taxonomy): Eukaryota > Metazoa > Chordata > Mammalia > Primates > Lorisidae > Loris > Loris lydekkerianus. The sequence continues at coordinate 3,935 of CAUYPK010047752.1, forward strand.
GGTAAATCCCCTTTCAACTGGCTCTAATGAAGCTGTAATACATGAGATTTTTCTTTTGCTACTTCTGTTCTTCTATTTTAATCTCTGCTGCTGCTGCTAAAATCAAATTGTTAGAAATTCTGTACATGACTCTTTAAGTCATATTAAACTTGTAGTTAACTACTGTTTGGATCACATTAGAAACCAAACAATCATGTTTTGGCTTACTGTTACAGTACTTACTAACCAATTGAAGGGCTCTTTTTTTTTTTTTCCTAAAAAAGGGAGTAACTTTTTCAGAGAAATATTCTTAATAAATTCAGAGATTAATTTTCCTTCCAAAGAATATAAAAGTAATTTATTTATTTAACTCATTAACACATAATGCCAAAGACTGCACTGTAGGATATTTAGAAATAAACATATCCTACATTAAGCACACAAAGTGAATTCAGTGTGAGTTTATTTATTTTATTTTCCAGGACTGTAGTTCCCAATGGGTATTTATTTTTTATTTTTTATTTTTTAATTAAATCATAACTGCATACATTGATATGATCATGGGGCATCATACACTAGCTTCACAGACCATTTCAGTGTGAGTTTAAAATGACTTGCTTTTCTTCCAGAGGCTTAAGGGACCTGGACCCCCCTGGGACACACACAAAGTTGTTGGCTTGCCTGGAGCTAAAAATTCCACAGGCCCATTCTCTGAAGCTGTGCACCCTGGAAGCCTGAGATCAAAGGGCATGCTGCCCTTCCTCAGAGATATGGGCCAGAGGGTTGACATATGTTAACAACATATTGTCAAAGGTCTATAGGTGCTCTGCCCTGAAGGAAGGACACAGTCATTACTTCATACTGAGTAAACTGAATGAAGGCTTGAAGATATTCTTCCATTAACTGTTCCCCTGTAGCTACTTTCTTCTTTGTGATCTTTCTTTAGATACCTGCTCAGAAATTAGTCAGTGTTTAGAAGAAGAAGTTTACTAGAAAAGTGATTATATTAATATAATAACAAAATATTTCCTTTCAAGTTAATTTCAGGTAAAATAAGATACTGATGAAAGTAACAGATGATATATTAAGTGTATACATGACTGGAAAAGTATAAAATCAAAACCCTGAATAAAGATTTTTGCTACATGCCATCCCATCTCACATAGTCTGCTTCTTGACTTAATAATTACGGGAGCGAGTTTACACCCACGGCAAAGCTGCTGTTCATTCACGTCTCCGTTCACACAACACTGCACTTATGATCTTCAACACACTTTTTCCTTTAAAAAAAGTCAGCGTTTACCAATATTTGGTCTTCTAGTATACTGTTCAATGTATGTTACATCTAAAAGATTACCAAGAATAATGTTACAGTCAAACCTTCAATGTGTAGAATCTTTCAAAATTATTTAATAGAATTATCTTAATACTAGAAATCTGTACAAATTTTCTTCTATGGCAACAGCAAAAAAAGTAGTAAAGTGCTCTCTCTATCTCTCTCTTTTCCTCTCTCTCTCTACTACCCCCCCATTTCATTTTTTCCTTAAAATTTTAAATCATTTTTTCAAAGTAGGAATGCTTTCTTGCTCTTTATGTTCTGAATATAGCCTTAAAAGCACCCATTAACTCTTAACACCCTTTTTATTTCTGGTCTATAAATTTTTACCCTATCCTTGCATTTTGCTTTTATTTTGCAATATTTATGAAGGCTATAAGACATAGCTTACATCATTTGTAAATGCACATTTAAGATCTGAGCCTAAAAATGTCTTTCATGAAGGCACAAATTTCAGCTTTTTCTTAGTTAAAATCGTTTAAATCTGGAACATCCAAATTTTATTTTATTTTAAAAAATTTTGGTGTTACAGTGTTTTTTTTTGTTTTTGCTTTTTTTGTTGGTTTGTTTGTTTTACATGGAAGAATTATATCATACTGATGTCAGGGCTTTCAGTCTACCACAACCAGAATAGTATACATTGTACCCAATAGGTAGATTTTAATCACTCACTCCCACCCTCCCCACTTCTTAGTTTCCAGTGTTCATTACACTTCTTTATAAACATATATATTCCAAACTAAGCTCCTACTTAATATGTGAGAACATATGGTATTTGTTTTTTCATTCCTGAGATACTTTGCCTAAAAAAACGATCTTGTGTATAGACCAATATCAATACTGAGATTGAAGAAATAATAAAAAATGTTCTAACAATAAACAGCCACAGACCAGATAGCTTCATAGAATTTTATAAACTTTTAAAGAGGAGCTTGTACCAAACTATAAAACCTTCTTAAACATTGAGAAGGGAAGAATCTTCTCCAACACATTCTATGTAGCAAATATCACTCTGATAACAAAACCAAGTAAGTATTGGACATACAATATCCAAAGAAGTAAGGCTGAGGGATATTATAGTATAGATGGAATGAACCTTCTGACAGAAAGCACACACGAAACAACAAGCAGGATGAGCAAGAATTAATCAGTGTGCAAATGCGTCAGCGTGAAACATTGGGGTCGGTGGAGTCACCAACTAATAACAACAAACAACTGGACTAAGAATAAGCAACAAAATAGAATTTCATACTTAGAAATATCAAGGGAGACTTCCTTCTCTTTAATGTGTCCCAATTAATTAAACTGCTCACTTTGTTCCTTTTAAAATGTAGTATTAAATATAATGTTCAGAACCCCAGGTAGCAAACATCAGATACTAGGGTTTTATTTCCTGCCTTTCTTTGATTTTCTTTTCCCTTTTATTTGTTTTTCTGCTAGAGCTCAGTCTCAAAGATTTAGTTAATCACACTTTTAAATTAAAGAATACATTACCATAATCTATCTCTGTTTGTCATCCTTTTATTTTTGCCTTTCTTTCATGATCACTATTCTTATTCTCTCACCCAAAAGCTATGGTGCATGATCTATGCCCATAAATACAATTTTATAAGATATGATGTGTTTATGGAAGTATATATTTTCATCTTATCCAGATAGTGTAAATCTCATACTGTTTTCTACTTTAGCTTACTCAAAGCTCTGATTAGAGATCTTTCAGTGTTACTGAAAACATGCTTGTTATTTTTAGTATTTCGGTGAAACATAGTGAACATCTACTACATTTCAATGTCCATCACCTTCATAGAACAGACTCTGAGATTACCTCCAACTGGCTGTCCCCACAACCAATACTACAATCAATATATGTTTTTTTCATTTAACTATAGATGTTTCTGAGCACTTCCCTACAGTCTATACACACTGTCACATATTTAATAATTTGAAAAAAATTCTTTCAGAATACTTTTCACTGCAAGTGACTGAAAGCATTCCATGTAAATTCACTAACACTTGATATTTTTATCATTATTGATTATAGTCTCTCTGATAAAAGCAATGTCTCACTGTCTTAATTTGCTTTTCAATGATTATGACTAAGAAGTATCTTTGTGTAGTATTTAGATATGCAAAAGTCTGATCTAAGATAGTTTATCTCTGTCATTGGTTCTTTTTCGATTTGAATTTGTCTTTTCCTTGATTAACAATAGTTATTTTTATTTTCCAGATAGCAATCTATCATTAGTTTTAAATTTAGCAAATAGATTCCCAAATAATTGATGCTATACTTCAGTGAAGAAAAAATACTTATTATTTTTTTCTTTAATATTGATAACATCGTAACAATCAGCTTCTTGATATACTAGTGTATACTTTTGTATTATGTAGAAAGTCATTGTTACCCACTTTCCACAAAATTTTTCTGATCTTCTTCTCTTTGTCTCCGTGCAAATGTCACATGCTTTGTGTAGAACATATTTAAAATCTGCTCTTCTATTGGGCATAAGAAAGGCCTAAGGGTAGGCTTATTTTTCTTCTTTAGAGAGGAAGTTTGCCTAGATTCTTCTAATCACTGATTTGTTGTGCAATCTTCATAATATATAAAGATCCCATAAATGAATGCATTTATTTCTAAAGTTTCTATCCTACTTCCTTTATATACTTGTCACTTCATACATAAATATAATATGGGTTTTATAACTATACTTTTATAGATTGTCTTACTATTTAGTCAGTGTTGTCATTTTCATACTTAAAGCAACACTGGGAAGCTGTAAGTGCTTAGTCTTCAACATAAAATTTAGTTCTTACACCATATTTTCAGCATAGTGTTTTAAGATATATTAAATTTTTAAATTAATTGAGAGAAAAGCTATAATTTTTACACATTTACTATACTAGGTCATACTAAGCACAAATTTTATATAGATTCATGTTATATAAAAGATACATAGATATGCATATCAACACTCACATTAGTATGAGGCCATTCATATGCAGTTCATAAAATAAAGCACATTAGCAGTTAAGAGTTTCAGGTTGAGCTTTCTAGTGAAACCCATCTAGATTTAAATCCTGCTGTAATCACCAATGTGATCTATCAGCAGACTACTGAATCCCTTGAGTCTCAGGTTTTCATCTTTAAAGGGGGGGGGGGGGAAATGCCCCTGTTTGGCTAACATGAAATACTCTAAGGGAACCAATATATACGATGTGTATGACCTACCAATAGTGATTATTAAGCGTGTACTTTATAGTTTATTAATTTAATCATAGTAAACATAAAATCCTGGTCAATGTAACGTAACATTTAGGAAACCAACATGTTGAAAGGAAATGTCTAAGAATATGCCCTGTATGGATGGCTGAAAATACTGGGAGAATAGGCAGGTCCAATATAGTCTACCTCAAGGGCCCCGCAAGTCTTTCCAAACAAAGGTAAGTAAAAAAACTTCATTGAAAATGTGGCCACATTACTTAATAAATAAAATGAGAATGAACTTTAAATAGAACTATTTTTAGAGCATTTCGTCTCCAAATCACCAGATTGATTTTTTTAAAAAATTGAATTTAAACTTTGTAAATAAGTTGAGCTAGCAATGTGTAAATGCTGAAGCTAAAAGAATGTTTTCTTAAAATCCTATGTAAGGTCAGCACCTGTGGCTCAAAGGAGTAGGGTGCCAGCCCCATGTGCCAGAGGTGGCATGTTCAAACCCAGCCCCAACCAAAAACTGGAAAAAAAAAAATCCTACATAAAAATGTAGCAGTTCCTCCATGAGTATGGATGAATTTGTGTTTGCATCCTTGTGTTCAATTCCATTTTAAATGTTCCAGTAAAAACGTAAAATGAGGAAAAGTATACACTAGGAAAATCATGTTCATCCGGTGTATAACAGTGGGGGGGGGATCTCTGATACCTTCCCCCAACAGCACTTGGCTGTTAATATGAAGTATATGAAGTAAACCATATTAGAAGTTAAGACCTTGAGCTTGAGCTTTTGAGTCAAACCTATCCAGATTGAAATCCTGGCTGTAATCACAAGGTTGATCATCAGCAAGTTACCGAATCCCTTAAATCTCAGTATTTCAATCTGTAAAGTGGGGAAAATATGCTCCATGTTCATCTCAAATGAAATACTGTGAAGTAACCAATATGTATGATGTGTGACCTGCCAAAAGTGACAAAGAATTCACTTTATATTTTTATAATTTTAATCTTAGTAAACATAAAATCTTGGTAACCATAGAATCATGGTTGTTATAACATTTCTTATTTAGAGACTTGAGCATAAAGGAAGTGAACATATTGATTTTCTGATCAAAGTCTGAACATGAACATATTGATTTCCTGAACCCCACGCCCCATTTGTATGACGTTAATACATTAATATGAAATAAAACCGATTTCCTGAAAACCCCACCCCCATTTGTATGCAGCCATTAATATGAGGTACAGGAAATAAACCATATTAGAAGTTAAGAGCGTGAGCTTGACCTTTTGAGTCAAACCTATCCACATTGAAATCCTAGCTGTAATCACCCTTGTGAGCTTCACTATCCTGCTGAATCCCTTGAGGCTCAGTTTTTTCATCTCTAAAAATGTCCCTTGGGTGGGGGGAATGTCCCTTATTTGGCTAATATGAAATACTTGTAAGAAACCAATATATATGACGTGTGACCTACCATTAGTGACTATTAAGCATTGTACTTCGTATTTCTATTAATTTAATCATGGTAAACATGAAATCATGGTAACCATAAAGTTATGGTCCTCATAACATAACATTTCTTGTTTAGAGACTTGACTTGAGCATAAAGGAAGTAACATATTGATTTCCTGAAACATCTAAGAAAATATCCTGTTTGGATGGCTGAAAATATTGGGAAAACAGGTCTACTGTTGTCTTCCTTCAGGCCTCAGCCACTATTTCCCAACTAATGCCAATACATAAGCTTCATCAAAGATTAAACAACATTATTCTAGTAAATAAAATAAATAATAGAATAGAATAAATAGAATAAACTTTGGCTCTAGAACCATTTGGGGGGGGACATTTCCTCTCCAAATGTCAAATTGTTGTGTTTTTTTTTTTAAATTGACTTTCAATTTTGCAAATAACCTCAACTAGCAATGTGTAAATGTGGAAGCTCAAAGAATGTTTCTGAGAAACCTGATGTCCCAATGTAGGAGTTCCTCCATGAGTATGAATAAATTGTATGTTTGCTTCCTCATATGCAATTTCATTTTAAATGCTGTGGTGAAAAACTTAAAAAATAAGTAAATGTATGCTTTGAGAAATTTAGCAGTTAAGAGGTTGAGCTTGAACCTTTTGAGTCAAACCTATCCAGATTGAAATTGTGGCTGTAATCACCTGTATGATCACAACAGGCTATTGAATCCCTTGAGTCATAGTTTTTCATCTCTAATGTGGGGGGAAAGCCCTCTGTTTGAAATGAAATATTATGCAGGAAGAAATTGATGTGATGTGTGGCTTACCAAGAGCGATTGTTAAGCATGCAGTTTAAATTTTTATTATTTTAATCATGGCAAATGTAATATCATGGTAACCATAAAATCATGGTCATTATAACATATTGATTTTTTCTAGATACTTGAATTGAGGATAAAGAAGGTCAACATATTGATTTACTGAACCAAAGGCAAATGTCTGAGGAAGTATCCTGAGTTAATGGTTGAAAATATTGGGAGAGTATGGAGGTCTAACGTACTCTGCATCTAGAGCCCAGTAACTATTTCCAAACTAAGATAAGTAAATAAACTTCACTGAAGAATAATCACATTCCTTTAATAAATAAAATGAGAATAAAGTTTAGTCCCTATACCCTTCTTTGGGATACTGTTGCTCCAAATCAATGAATTGGTTTTTTTGTAATAGACTTTCAATTTTGCAAATAAATTGAGCTAACAATGTGTAAATATTGAAGCTAAAAGAATGTTTTATGAAAAACCTGTTGTAAAAGTAGGAATCTCTCTATGAGTATGGACAAATTGCATGTCTGTATCCTTGTGTGCAATTTCATTTTGAATGCTCCAGTAAAATGTAAAAGAAAAAAAATAACAAAAAAGTATACTTGGGAAAATTATATTCAACCAGTGATGAAAACATTGGAAAAATTCATTGAATTGTGTCATAATTGTTGGCTGATTGTAACAAGCATAACAGACCAAGAAAACATCAACAGAGAAACAGGACAATCTTAACTGAAAATCTTGGCATGAGAAAGATTTGCGCAAAAATGGACCTAAAGGAACACACTGATGAATAAAAACAAAGGAGAGTTGAACTTTGCCAAGAGCTTTTGGAGATCCAGATAATGTTCAGGGCACTATTTCTACCGGTGATAAAACATGAGTATCCCAATACCACCCTGAAGCAAAGTGTCAAAGTGCGCAATGGAAGTCAGCCAATTCTTTAGGACCGAAAAACTTCTGTCAGTCCAAATCAAGAGTCAAATGACATTGCCAAACTTTTTTGATATCAGAGGGATTGTTCATTACTAATTTGTCCTAGCTGGAGAAATGGCTAAGTTGACTATTTAGAAGTGCTGAAAGGCTTCCTGGAAAAGTTAGATGAAAACACACTGCACTTTTTGTCAATTCATGTCTCTTCCATCAGAACAATGCACGGGCTTATGTGGCACTTTCTATGAGGAAGTTTTAGCCAGTAAACACCTGTATTGTAACATCCTCCCTCAACTGATTTGGCCACCAACGACTTTTTTCTTTACCAAAAGATTAAAGAAATATTGAAAGAAAAACATTTTGATGACATTTAGGACAACATCAAGGGTAATATTCTCTGCTGGCCATAACAGAAAATGAACTCCAAAATTACTTGGAAGGGTGGACAAGGTATTGTCATCAGTGCATGGCTTCCCAAGGGGAGAACTTCGAAGGCGACCATACTGATATTTGGAAATAAAGTATGTAGCATTTTTTTCCTAAGATGAGTTTGCAAACCTAATTGTCAGATACGTGTATTAATTTATGATGCCTGTCATTTAATTAGTGAGTTGATCCAAGTAGAATTTTTTTTCTTTTTTTGAGACAGTCTTACTTTGTCACCCTCTGTTGAGTGCTATGGCATCACAGCTCACAGCAACCTCCAACTTTTAGGCTTAAGCGATTCTCTTGCCTCAGCCTCCGGAGTAGCTGGGACTATAGGCACTCGCCACAACAGCCTATTTTTTGTTGCAGTTCAGCCAGGGCCACGTTTGAACCCTTCACTCTCAGTATATAGGGCCAGTGCCCTACCCACTGAACCACAGGCACCACCCAATCCAAGTAGAATTTTTTAAAAGCAACTTTACATTAGTTAAAATATAGTTACTCTGCAGTAGTATTCACAATATTGCTATGAACTAAATTGGGCCTTCTCCTTAGGATTCACATATTGAAGCCCTAACCTTCAGTGTGATTGATTATATTTGGAAATGAGACCTTTGGAAGGTAATTCAGTTTGATGAGGCCAGGAGGGTGGGGCCTTCATGATGGGATTGGTGACTTTATAAGAACGGTCACTCATACTTCCTGTTTGTCTCGTTGTCATGTGAGGACAGTGTGAGAAAGTGGTCATCTGCAAACATAAAAAAAGGCCTTCTAGGGACTCAAATGGACAGGCACCTTGTTCTTCCAGACCTATAGAACCTTGAGAAATAAATTTCAGTTGTCGATGGTATTTTGTTACAGCAACCCAATCTGACTAAAACAGGCACTTTTCCAAGTTACTTTGCACGTTTTATTTATAACTTTTATTTCTTTTTTATTTTCCTGCCCCGCACTTTACACATCAAATTTCCTTAGACTATTTTCAATTAATGCATTCTTTTTAAATCTTTTCTGGTTCATACCTCTTCCTTCAATTGTACTTTTTAAAAATTTTGCCAATAATAACTTCCTGACAGAAAGGGTAGACACAATACATTCTATTTTCTTGTGGTCCCTCAGCCTTCTCACAGCCTTTAGTTCTTTCTTTTTATTAGACTTTAAAGAAATGCATTTCAGTTTAAAGACTTATTTATAAAATAAATGCACATTAAAATTTTATGGCGATACCAGCAGACTTTATTTATGATTTCACAGAGGTAAGATATCTTTAAGCCGTATTCCCTCTGAAAATGTGTTTTGAAATTTGGATGACTAATTCTAAAAGAATCAAATAAGTTTTACCCAGAGAGAAATCATCTCTTATTTTTGCAAATTTCTAAATTATTCTGAGAGTAGAGATTTGGAGACTAATAAGAAAATCCTAAACTTCATCTGAAGTTAATTTATTCGCTGTAGAAATCAGATTCCTGGTCTCAGTTACACCAAAGCAGTATATGGGCAAAGAAGCATGAAAACTCAACTTCCTAATTTTCCTTGTGCATATATCATTTTTGTAAAATGAAACTTATAATGTATTAAAAATCACTGTGGAGTGTGATCTGCATATGTGCCTCAAGAAAGAGGCACAGAAAGATAAAGATAAGAAAAGAAAAGAAAAGAAAAGAAAAGAAAAGAAAAGAAAAGAAAAGAAAAGAAAAAATAAACAACATACAGCCTATGAATTTGATGTTGATTTGGGAGAAAACCCAGTCAGTGACCAGTAGGAGAATCATTAAGTGAGATTTTGGCCCCACCTAGCGTCCAATAATGGGATAATGCCTTTGAAGCGAAAACTCATACATCCCGACAAAGACTCTGAGAACAGGCAGCTAGGTTAAGGCTGAACCTACTGATTCAAAGCAGGTATAGTCAAGGGGATGTTGCCCTGTGTTTTTGTCAACAGTTACATGCAAGAAAAGTCCTTCTTAGATCTAAGAAATTAGCCAGGAATTTTTACAAGGTCATTCAATATAAGCACTCATTCATTTGTCAACTTTAAAAATAGGAAGGTTTAAGATGATAGAGACTCTGATTTGGGGGAGTCAGAACAAGAAAGGTCACACACAACTAAGGGTAATGTATGTGTGTATGAATAAGGTCAGATTGTGCTCTTTTTGTTGTTGTTAGCTCAAGTGTAAGATTTAAGTGTATTTATTTGAAATTGAGATAGTATACAAAAAATGAGTAGGAACATAGAGTCTATGAAAAACAAAGTTAATATATTTGATAACATAACTCTGGCCATGTATTGAGAAAGAGAAAAAGAATGTGTTAAATTCACCAAATAGAGAATAAACATTATTGTATTTCTATAGATTATTTACAAAAATTAAACATGTACTTAGCAAAAGTGAATATCTAACTATAAAAAAAGTAAAGTGGCTATTCATTACATACTAAAAATATAGTAGAAATAGAGAAAAAGAATAAAAATGTAGTGTAATTATTTGGAAATTAAGAAGCACACACTTAATAAACTTTGAATCAAAACCAACATCAAAAACAAACAACAACAACAAAAAAGAAATTATAAACTGAAAAACATCAAGCAGAAGAATAATTTATAACAAAATCTATAAGATACAGAAAAAGTAGAACTGAATGCTGTTATTAAATTTATTATTAGAAAATAAAGGTCGAAAATGAGGGTATTGGTATTTATCTTAAGATCCTAGAAAAAGAATGACAGACCCAAAGAAATGAGGAGAAAGAATTACTAAAGATGAAAATAGACTCATTTGCTTTAAAACATTTTATTAAGAAAGAATGATATAAAACACAATTCTGCCTATTTATGTTTATTTGGAGGGTCAAAAGGTCAGATTATTTCAAAGTCATCCAGCAAGTTTTCCAAAGGGTTTTTGACTCATAAACCCAAATTAGGAGGAATTTAACATTGGATCATAAGCTTTTTCAAAATGTATTGATACTCCATCTGATTTTGAGTTGCATACGTGTTTCTTACCACTCAAGTTGGGACATATGGATATCTCACCTATGTGCACAGAGGTTATTAGGAGTTAGGAGAAATTTCTCTGTTCAGGGCCCAAAAGCAAACATCTCAGGCTTTGTGAGGCACATGGTATCTGGTATCCCAACTACTCAATTCTGCCACTTAATGTTAAAAGCAGCTATAGACAATATATTAACAAACGAAAGCAGCTGTCTTTCAATAAAAATTTGTTTATATGTTAAAATACAATTACTATGAGAGCTAACATTTTAGTGAGGCTTTTCAATAGATCAGGCACTTCTTTATACAAGGCCTTCTGTGTAATAGTGTAATATCCACATCAATCCTTTCAGGACTAATACCCTTTCCAGATGAAGAAACTAGGGTATGGATGCTAGCTATTTATCCAAAGTTATAGTCAGGTAGAAGTATGGAATATAAAGTCAGATCTACTCGGGATAAGTTCTAAAATGCTCTTATAAAAATACTTGGAGGTCCAGGGTGACATATATGACTGCATTTTCACGAGTACCAGGGGCTATTTCTCTTGCCCATTTTTCTATGGACGTTCCCCCACTTCACTTCCGAGGAAGGAACACTCTCCCACCCTCCTGCTGACCTTGTCTCAGCATTAAGTTCTCCCCCATGGTAAAAGAAGTGATAATCTGATCAAGAGTCTGCCATTCTTTGAATCACTTACCGAGTGTAGGCTTTAATAATAAATAATAATCCAAGCAGTATGGACCAATTCTCTCTTGTGCTTTGGAGAGAACCCTGTTTAGAGAAAAATCTTGCTCTTGTAAATTCCATGGAGTAAATTAAAGAATCAGGGTCTCTTTTAGAACCACTGTCCCCATCTGCAGTGTGCCAGACAGGTTAGAGATTTGAGGGTGTCAAGTTCTAGGTCAAAAAGAGAAGTAGCAAGACTCAGATATAAGCTTCAATACAGCTTTATTCAACAGAATTCGGAGACCATTATCATACTTAATGGCTCTTTGTCAGACGTCAAATGGTTAAGTCTGAAAGACAGAAAGGGTGATTAATTAAACTCAGTCAAACTTTCTGACTATAGGGACCAGAGAAATTGTATCCTGAGGTTACATGAAAGCAAGTCCAGATCATTTCTGGAATGTTACCATCTGTCTAGAGTGTACCCAAAAGCTGAGTAATTCAAAAGATGTTGGTTACTCTGCTATTTGACAACTCTTTAAGAGGGCTTCCTAAATGATTGGCTATAATGAAGTTAATGGAAGACTAGCAAATTACAGTCTGACCATGAAATGAGCTGGAATTGCACCTAATGAGACAAAGGGAAATTACAAGGGACGAGGAGGAAGGAATGAATTTACAAGCGGGTCAGTGGCAGTCACTACTTAAACGGATGGTTTGCCATAATAAAGTCCAACTACAAAGTGATGACTGATGCAAGAACAAGAACATAACAGGAAGGATAATCACCAACTCTGTTGTTTTCATCCAATGTCAGTGTTCCCCTGTTCATAGAAAGAATTTAACTCAAGCACAAAACTACTGAAAGAATAGTGGCAGTAGGTGACTAAGAAGGGGAAAAACTCCCATTTGTCTCAGACATTTTCAACAGCTGCCTGACCCTACTGTTAGATTTTAAATTCTGGGATCTTGCTTAAATACATGCCTGGAGACACTCATAAGGCCTATGCTTTCCAACAATTGGTGGGAATAAGAGATTCTCTTGGCATCATCAGTTTCCTCTCTGCAGCTCTGGGAAAGCAAAAGATTTGAGTTGTGAGAATTCTCCTTGAGTGAGTGTAACAGAGGTGTGATGGCTGTCTGGCAGGCAGAAGATTCTTTCTTTAATTACTTCAAGTATTAAATTTGCTAATCACACATCATACAGTCAGAGGCTACTTTGGAATTATTTTCATTTTATTTATATAGCATCAACAATAATACATAAAGAATATAGATTTTTCCAGTCTGTCATATTTGTATATAAGATTATACCAAAACCTAAAATCATATATATATATGTTTCAAAGGCAATTTTATATCTATCTATCTATCTATCTATCTGGTGTATATATATAAAACTTTGGACAAATACCTAGTAATATATATTTAGCCATCTATATATTGCTTCTAGTTTACTAGAATAGTTTGGTTTGAATAATATGATTCTAGGAGGCCTTTTTAAATTGTTTTAAATTTCAGGTTTATGTGGAGGTACAAAGAACTAGGTTACAATATTGGCATTTGTTGGGTAAAGTCCTCTTTTCGTTGTTTCCCACACCCAAAGAGTGTTCCATGTACTTACTTTGTACTTACTTTGAGCCCATTAAGTGGGAGCTCCTCCCCTCACTCACTTCCCTCACACCCCTCTCCCCCCAATTTGAATTGAATTGAGTTTTTGTCCTATGTGGGTGGGTATTAGATAATCTACTGGCTTCATATTAGGATTGAGTACATAGAATATTTGCTTTTCCCTTCTTATGATACTTTACTAACAAGAATGTGTTTCAACTCCATCCAGGTTAATACATAAGAGGTAAGGTCTGTTATCAGTTTTTTTATGACTGAACAGTATTCCATGGTATACATATACTGTGGTTTGTTAATCTGCTCCTGGATTGATGGGTATTTAGATTATTTCCACATTTTGGTGATTATAAATCATGGTGCAATAAACAACCTAGTGTAAATGTCCTTATGATAAAATAATGTTTTTTCATCTAGGTAGATGGCTAGTAATGGAATTGCAGGATCAAATGGGAGGTCTAATTTGAGTTCTTTGAGGATGCTCCATACTTCTTTCCAAAGTGACTGTATTAGTTTGCAGAGTCCCACCAACAGTGTGAAAGTGTTCCCCTATCTCCACATCCATACCAGCATCTGCAAATTTTGGGACTTTTTGATGTGGGCTATTCCTCACTGGGGTTAGGTGACATATCAGGGTGGTTTTGATTTGCATTTCTCTGATGATTAGGAATGATGACCATCTTTTCATATGTTTATTAGCCATTCATCTGTCTTCCTTAGAGAAGGTTCTGTTCATGTCTCTCGCCTAGTGATAGCAGGGATTGTTTGCTCTTTTTGGTGATTAATTTGAGTTCTCTGTAGATTCTAATTATCAATCTGGATTCATAACCTGCAGATATATTTTCCTACTCAGAAGGTTATCTATTTGTTAATTTTTGTTGTTGTTGGAAATGCCACTGAACTCTTATTCCTAACAACTTTTCCCAGGCCAATCTTTAGAAGAGTATTTCCCACACTTTCTTCTAGGAATTTTATCACTTCATGTCTTATATTTAAATATTTTATCCATCTTGAGTCAATTTTTCCAAGTGGTGAAAGGTGTGAGTTGAGTTTCAGTCTTTTACATGTGGGTATCCAGTTCTCCCAGCACCATTTGTTGAATAGGGATTCGCTTCCCCACTATATGCTTTGTTTGGTTTATCAAGGACAGGCTGGCTATAACAGACTGGTTTCATCTCCTGGTTTTCTATTCAGTTCTGCATGTCGATGTCTCCATTTTTGTGATAATGCCATGCTGTGTTGGTCACTGTGGACTTGTAATATATCCTGAAATCTGATAGGGTGATATCTCTGACTTCGTTTTTTATTTTTTATTTTTCATTTTGAGACAGCGTCTCAGTATGTCACCCTCAGTAGTGTGCAGTGGCATCACAGCTCACAGCAACCTCCAACTCTTGGGCTTAAAGGATTCTCTTGTCTCAGCCTCCCAAGTAGCTAGGACTATAGCCTCCAACTTTGTTTTTATTACTAAAAATTGCCTTGGCTATATGGGATTTTTCTGGATTCAGATGAAACAAAGAACTATTTTTTTCCATTTTTATTTATTTATTTATTTATTTATTGCAGTTTTTGGCCAGGTTTGAACCCACCACCTCTGGCATATGGGGCCAGTGCCCTACCCCTTTGAGCCACAGATGCCGCCCAATATTGGTCTTTTAATGATGATTGCATTGAACCTGTATATTGCTTTGGGTTGGGAAGTTGTTTTTTATTTCTTTTCAACAGACTATTACAAGGTATAAATGTTTTGGCTATATGAATTGTTCTTTTTCAGTTTGATTCAAAGTAACAAGTATGTTCCTTCCTTAGATAGTGTACATGGTACCCTTAGATGTGAAATTACTACCTCTTCTTCCCCCTTCCACCTTCTTGCTTTCTGTTGAGTTTTACAACCAAATGTCCACTTGGGTATTGATTGATTAGTTCAAACTTAATAGTGATTATATGTGGTGTTTGCTTTTTCATTCTTGCAAAACTTCACTTAGAAGTTTAGTCTAAGAATGGTCTTCATTTCCATCCATGTTGTTACCAAAGATATTATTTCAGCTATTTTTTATGGCTGAGTAGTACTTCATGATATACACATGCCACATTTAATTAACCCTTTCACGTATTGATGGCCACATGATGGGCACTTTTGTTCATTTTAAAGTTGAGAGATAACTAATGCTTTTCCCTTATTTATTTATTCACCAAATTATTAATGAGCCAAAATCATCATTCATATTCTATACTAGGTACCTGAAATATTCATGAGGGATAAATCAACTGGGATCTGTCTGTATTTTGTTTTGTTTTTGTTCAGGGAGAGTAAAAGACATTGGTTGCATAATCAGCCATATCTAGATTAACCTATTACTGTGGTAGTTACCACAGTAGTTGAAAAAGTAGGGGAGTTTGATCTACTCAGGATGGTCAACACTGCTTCCTTGGGCTCTGAGCGATGCAGTAGGGACGTAGCACAGATCATTATAGGAATTGCAGGAAGCGATATGGCTGAGATGTAGTCAGTGAGGTGAGTCATGGAGTAAAAGAAGACTAAATGGGTAGAAAAAAGTCAAATCATGCAAATTGCATCAAAATTTTTGGTCTTTACATTTATGAAAAATGGATTGATATACTCAATGTCATATGTATTGTGAAAATATTTTTCCTCAGAGTGTTTATAATAAAGGAGGATATATGATGAAGCTGTAAGAAGGGCCTTGCATTAGTAGGGGCAAAAGTTGATAACAGCAAGGGGTAGGGTAGTGATTTTGCAAATGTGGAATAATAGATGGACTTAAAAGCTATTTAAGTATGAAATCAGTAGGTTCCATTAGTAATAATGGAATAGATGTTAGATCAAAGATAGGAAAGGGCAGCAATGATTTCTAAGTTTCTGGCTCAAGTAACTACTTGAGCTCTATTCTACTTGTAGCTCTATTCTACTACAGCTCTATTCCTGGAAAGATAATTGGGAAGACTGGCAGGCCTGGAAATTGGTTTTAGACTTTTATTTTATTTTTTTAACTCGATGACAAATTTGTTTTCAAAATGAAAGCATATTTTTTCTAGCATTAAAATCCTCACCCTAGAGATAAGGTAACCATGAACATATGATGCTGAGATTTACTATTGAAAAGCATGCAAGCTGATTAGACTTGACTTGTAATTTGGGAGAAAATGTTGTTTATCAAGATAAAAAACATAAAATATTCTATAGGTTTTTTTTTGTTGTTGTTGTTGTTTTTGTTTCTTTCCTTGTTTTTATTATGTACAGAAGGCCACCAAACGGAAACTTCTTAGTAAACCTGCAAACTAAACAATATTTTCAATCTACTCAGAAACCCAATTTCTAAAGCAGTAGGAACTTTCTTGGCTAGAAGGAGAAAGTCAATACTAAACATGCCTGGATGGATTTAAAACCATCTTACTGTCCTGCTGTGTAAGATTGGATTCCTGAAGACTGCCAGCAGCTGTATGGAATTTGAATATAGCGAGTGCTGCCCTCTACTGAGACTGAAGAAATTTATAGTTAATTCTGTGCAAAGAAAAGGATAAAAGAAATTTGGGTTAAGAGAACAACATGCTCTTGTCACTGAAAAGAGATGCAAAATATTGAAAAAGCACAAAAGTGCTGCCACTTAGATGGTCAGACATTGTTAGATGGTGTTCAAGCAAAAGATGCCCTTAGCACACCAAAGGTAGTACAGTAGCAAAATTTATAATAACTCCTTAAAGAAGAAGAGTAGAAATAGCCTATTAGTTGTAGGGTTGGCCAACCTTTTTTCTTGTCTGCTGCACATTGGAAGAGAGATAGTTGCCTTGAGCCACATATTAAATACAGAAACACTAACAAAAGCTGATGAGCCCCTCACTCCAAAAAAAGTCCCTTAATACCTTTCAGGATACCTGTGCCTCACCACAGGTAAGCAAAGCAGACCTCAAATAGCAAACAGAAAATTAATAGAGAAAAAAAAAAAAAAATCAAAAGTTGGATGTTTGAACCATTTGCTACATGCACTAAGAAAAAAGAGGGAAAGATTAAAATTACTAAAATTAGACATAAAACGGGAGACATTAGTACCAATTTTACAGAACCAAAAAAGGATTATAAAAAAAGAGCTATAAACAACTGCACTCAAAATAATTGTAGATAAAGTGAAAAATTCTCAAGACAAAACCTACCAAGACTAAATCACAAAGAACTAGAAAATATGAATAGACCTATAAAAACTAAGAAGATTGAGTCAGTAATCAAAATGCTTTAAAGAAAAGCCCTGGACCTGATGGCTTTACTAGAGAATTCTAGCAAACATTTGAAAAGGAAATAACATCAATACTTCTCAAACTTTTCTGGAACATTAAAGATGAGAGAAAACTTGTTAAATCATTCTGTGGGGCCAGCATTACCCTGATACCAAAGCCAGAGAAGGACACTGCAAGAAAAGAAAACTACAGAAAAATATCTCTTATGAATATTGACGCAAAATCCTCAACAAAATACTAGCAAACTGAAGTCAGTAACATGTTAAAAGTATACACACTGACCAGGTCAGAATTATCCCTGAAAGGCAAGGATATTTCAACTTACAAAAAACTGATCGTATTAACAGAATGAAGGAAAATAGACATATGATTAATTGGTACAGAAAGAAAAACACTCTTTCATGATGAAGACACTCAACAAACTAGGAGTAGAAAAACACTACTTCAACATAACCAGAGAAATATATGAAAAAATCTACAGTGAATCATACTGATAAATCTAAGTATATCCTGTAACTATGTTACCAAATCTAATATTGGTTATTTAAAACAATAATAGTAATATTTACAAATAAAATACATGATGAAGATAGCTCAAATTTAAGAATACAGCAAGAACACTTAAAGTGTTATGAGAAATTTGTACTACTTTGGAGTAACTAATTTAAAATAGACTCAATAAATCAAAAAATACAAAATGTAATGTAATCTCTAAGAAATTCATTTCCCCCTCATACTAATAAAATCTATAGTTAAGTTAATGCTTGAAACATGGAAATATTAAAACCATATTTGATTAATTTTTAACAAGTAAAAAAAAAAGGAAACAGGAACAAAAGGGGAAGATAGGTAAAAGAATAAACTGATATATCTAGATCCAAATATACCAATGATAGAATTAAAAGATGAAGATTTTCAGTCTGGATGAAAAAAAGCCTACCTGCCGATTATAATAACCACACATAAAATATAGGAAATAATGAAAAGAAAAGGATTCAAAATGATAAGCCATGCAAATTAACCAAAAATAAGTAAGTAAATAACTTAAATAACTTATAATAAGTAAATAACATTAAAAGCATACCAAAAAAATCTAAGCAGGAAGCATCACCAGAAATAAAAATGGCATTTCATAATAAGGGTACTCAAAATATAACTTCAAAATATACAGCCAATATTGACAAAATTGAATAAAATACACACTTCCACAATCATATTAAGATCTTTTGCAAACCTTTTTAAGGTATTCATTACCCAGATAACGTACATTGAACCCATTAAGTAATTTCAGTAACTCATTTAAAAAGACACAAAGACACCAAGAAGAATAACGTTATCAAAAATGATCTCATTGTCATAAAGAACATCTCACACAATAATAGCATACATCTTTTTTCTCCAAGGTCCATGAAACTTTTAACAAAATAGTCTATGTTATAGGTCATAAAACCCAAGGTTTGAAAATCATACGGAATATTTCCCTGACCATGTGGAATTAAGCTAGTTATAAAAAGGAATAACTGCACAACAAAAGGCAATTTCCAACTGTATAGTAATTATATAATACACTTCTAAATAGACCATTGGACAAACAAATCATCAAAAAAAAAGAATATTTTTAGCGAAATGAAAATGAAAATAAAAGAGTCTACATAAAGCAGCCAAAGCAATGCTCAGTGAAATTTATAATTAAATGCATATTGTAGAAAGAACACATTCTCAATATTAAAAATTAAAGAATCAATCTCCAGAAGCTAAGAAAATATTAGGAAATCAAGCACAATTAAAGAAAAGCAAATAATAAAGAAAAAAATTCACAAATAATAAGACAGAAAACGAATGAACAATAGAGGACTCAATGAAATATTGATAAAATTTAGTACTTAAAATTAAAAAAGGAAATAAAACTGATCAAGAAAAAAATTATCAAAGCAAGAAATTAAAATGAAACAACACTACCTAGTCTATAGGCACAAGATGATAACGAGAGGTTATTACAGGCAAATTTATTCCAATATGTAAAGATTTTTATGAAATGGAACATTTCTTTAAAATGTAATTTTCAAAATTTGGCATGGGAGAAAATGGGAAATATGAATAGTTCTATACCTACTTAAGAAATGAAATAGGACATTAAATCATTACCCCAAAGAAAATGCCAGGTTTACATAAATTCACATGTGAATTTTTTAACATATACATTAATTATTTTAGAAAATAGACAAATTACTCAAATTCTTTTTATACAGTCAGCATAAAGGTGAATTCAGTATCTGACAAAAGTATTATAAAGAAGACAAATTATGTGCCAATGTCTCTCCTTGTCATGGATGCCAAAGACACTAAGCAAAATGTAGTATATCAAATCCAACATACACAAAAGGATAACAAATCTTTTAACAATCAAATTGGTATATTTGCAAGAATACAAGGACAATGTGATGTCGGTAATGGAGTTCATGCTAGACTCCGTTTCCCAGGCCAGTCTTGCTGTCAGTTCGATTCTGAACCATTCACCTCTTTTATTTCATGATTTTTCAACTTCACTTTTTTTATATTATTGTGTTTTTTCCCCCCATGGCTTTTGAAAGTCTTCCTAGTCTCAAATTGGGGTAACTCACCACAATTCCCAATCTCCTACTAACAGCACTCCAGTACTCTTCAGTAAACTGTGTTGGGCATACGACTATCCCAATTGGACCAGTTTCTGAGCTCTCTAGATCCACTTTCTCTAGTAAAATATATTCTGTATGGCTTTCCACGCTTTCTACAGTGGGAGGTGAACAAACTCATACACACATTGAAACTTGTGTTAAGACTGAAATGATGTTATTACATTACAGACAGACAACCACATTGTCTTGGGTAGAATTACATGGAAATTGAACCTGAAGTGAAAGCTTATGAGCTTTGTTTTTATTGGGATTATACCCCCCTGGGAACAGTGTGAAGGATTATAATCGCCAGTAAAGCACAGGCCACTAAGCTTCTGCCTCAGGTTCTGATTTCTATAAACAAAGGAAGAACAGATTTACAAGAGTGCATTACTGAAGTGCCCGCAGCTTTGTAGCAAAGATTAGCTTTTGCTTTTTCTCACTGTGTATAGAGGGTGCCAAAATATATATATACATTTTAAGAAAGGAAAAAACTGTTAAAATTGTCATACTCAAGTTACTTTTGACTTTTACTATTAACAACATGCAATATACAATATTAACAAATGTTTCCGGTATATAGTGAGTATGACAATTTTAATACATCTTTTTCACATTTCTTAAAATGTGTATACGTTTTGTTGCACCCTCTTTACTGAAATGAAAACATAAAAGATGGAACTACCGCATTTCAAATATTCCAAACCAGGAGGACATTGAGAGGGAGTTTAATCTGCTTACCTTTGGACTCATATGCCTTGTTGATCAGTTTTTCCCATGGATATTCAACTTTCACTTCCACGTGTCTCACCTCTTGTGTCTCTAGTGAGGCCAAATCTCTCCAACTACAATATAGGACTTTCTCTGGGTTAATGGTGGTGGTGGGAGGACCAAGGGTCACAAAATGTTGCATTAGTTAATGCTAGAACAGTTAGAACAAAGTTTGTGTTAAGTTGGTAGATTGACAGCAGTTAGGGCAATAGAATTGATCTTGGAAAAACAGATGACTTACAGAACATCTCAGGATAAGTGACACCAGTTATATCCACATAGCCCAAGTTTGCTTGTTAAACTCTGGGAATATATCCCGTGCTTTTACAGTGTTGCCTTTCTAATGTGTAAAATTATTTGCTGGTTTTTAACTTGGTACCCAATTAACAACGTTAGTTTAAATTCCTGACTTTTTATTGTAAATTCAACATCACTAAATTTTTAACGACGTTGGTATACTTTCGTGTATCCTAGAAGAACATACCAACCAAGTTAGGCTCCATGATAATTTATCTTTCAGAAAATAAATTATAAATTTAAATTGTGAATATATTAAGAAAACCAGTGCTACTGTCAAACTTTATCAAAGCCAATGGGTTTACCCACTTTTACATATTTTTATGGCATGTGCTGTTTTATTTTGTTAACATTTCTTGGGTGTACTATGAACTTCTCAGACATTATAAAACTTGATGTATTCATTAAAATTTCATTATATTTAGATGGTTATAAATAATACTCACTGTAAAATAAATTTAGAAATCAGTGAAAGTAGGGAGCAGATGGTTAGAAATAAGGAATAAAAATGACCAATATACTAATTGGTTTAACAAGTTGTTTAACACGTTATATTCAAGCTATAATACTGGGAATTATTATTATTATTATTATTATTTTGCCATAAAAGACGGCTCCTTCCTTTGGTATTTTCATTTAATCATGTTGAAATGGATTCAAATTTAACTTGCCCCTCATGGCTCTTAGTAAAGCTTGGAAAGACTTGCTTTCCAAGTCTCCACTCAGCAGTCTCAGTGGGCCTGACAGGAGAATTGTGTTCTTCTGACTCTTGGTATAACATTCTAAGAAGTTGCCAGTGCTAAGCCAAGGAAGTTACATTAGGAACAATGTGTGTGTGAAAGAAGAAGGGCAGCCTTCTTGCATGAGTCCCTAGAAAGGTGATTGGCTGGTGTAGGGCAGACATACAGGGAGGCAGCCCCTGAAGGAGGGGGTATGAGCAAAGGAGCTGACTTCTGTAACTGCTAGTAAGCAAACAACGTAGGTTCCCAGCACAGAGTTTTACTCATGATCCTCACCAGACCAGTAGAGCACGATACTTCAGTGTGTCTGAACTTGGGATCTGTGTAAAGTGTAGATGCCTGAGCCCCACTCCGTATCTATTAGATTTTTCAATAAGTTCTTTAAGCTATTTTAATAAAAACTGAGGTTTAGGGGATATGATTGGTTCAGGATCTAAAGGTGAGGAGGCTGTTCTCTAGGGATACGAGTGTGAATTTACCACTTACATTAAGAGGACAACCGTATTTGCCTTGTGAACCTTGGCAATAACATTATAACATATTATGTGCTCAGTGAATGCTGGTGATAATGACAATTATCAAGCCAAAGCTCTTTACTGTCAATGCCTTTATTCCTTGTGTGTTGCCTTTCAATATTTATTTCCTCTTTAAGAATTCTCTTAATGATCATTTTAACTGAAATTGAAAACTACAGGATTAAGGATGTTGTTAGTTGAGAAAATTAAGCATTTCATAATTTTTTAGAGAGAATATCTTTATTATGCTCAGTTCCTTCCCCATACATGGTAAAGCTTCTTTAAGTAGAAGTATTTTTTTTTTTATTAATCAGTGTTTTCAGTTTGGGTGCTGAGTTGCTCCCAAAGAACTGGGACAAGGTAAGAAATTTAGGATTCCTTAAAGTTTTAAACACCTAAAGACTTGATCTCAGATGAACAAGGAATGAAGGAATTAGATGAGGAGTGAAGAACTCCATTGAAAAGAGAATCCTGGCAATTTTCAAGCAAAGAAATTATTTGAGAATACAACCTTCTGCGTTATTCACATATTCCATTATACTTCTGACTTCAATAAATAACTAATCCTCCATTAAATGAACACCATACATACTGTATATAATGTTGTCAATAAAAACATGAAACTATAAATAATATTTTAAACAATTAATTTTAGGTAGAACAAAGCCCTTGTGCTCCAGGAAATTGTGCTCCAGAAATTGTCGAGTTCTTAGATAATCACAGTCTTTCTGGTCTCAAGGTCCCCAAGCCTCAAAGAAACTACTAAAGCAGTAATATATTTCTTACATTATCTACACTAAGTGCTTCTACAGTTTTTCTTTGCTCTTAGACTATTGAAAATCATTACCATTGCAGTAAGACTAATTTTTGTGCCATTATAAATACTGACATTTATTCTTAATGACTCTGAGTGTGGATGCCAAAAAGCAATTGCGATCGATTATACACAGAAAGTTCTTTTAGTCTCAATTCCAGCATTTGTAAAAATTTAAAAATCTCAGATATAGATATCTCAAATGATAAATTCTCAATTATCAGTAAAATAAAAAATAGAATTTTTTAAAGCAAGTGTTTTTTTCTTAAATTAATTCTAGAACTTATGCCAAATTTGGACCCCCAATAGGATCATCTTTCTCTCTAGATTCCAACATCAATGGTCTTTCTGTTTAGCATCCCCCCACCCCGAAAATATAGCAAAGATTTCCTTGCATTGTCAGTTCTCTAAATAATTTTTCTTCCTAAAGTAAAGCTTGCCATTGATTTTATATAAATTCCCCATGGTTTGCCTAGAATCTCAAATGTGATTCCTTCTTAGTGTTATTAGTTTTTTACTAAAGTGATTTTAAACCTTCTAATGTCCTTCCTATCATTTATTTATCTCCCTTCTTCCCTTACCCTTCCCTGGGACTGAATTAGGGGAGGCCTAAGTGTTTAATCAGGAAGAGAATGAGTTCCAAGTTTATTTTTTTTCCTTAACACTCCCATCCCTATTCCCAGACAAATATGATCTCTAGAAATATAATCCCCTATCTCTTATAGCTCATAGCCAAATTTCTTGCAGATAAAACTAAGCCAACTTTTAACAACTTATTGTTAAAATTGCTGTATTAGATAAAGCTGAGTCATTACCTTGGCTGTGTTTTTTTTTTTTTTTTTTTTTTTAATTTCTGTCATATAGATTTAGAAAAAGTCTTCTTTATCCCCCATAGCTCTTCTGTTTGTTCTTTTGATACATGTATAATATATTATACATCTTATTTATTTATCTATATCCTCTATTAGAATTGTACCTAACACAGTATGTGGCACATAGCAGGTAATTAACAAATATTTTTGTACAAAGCAATACAAACTCCCTTTCTGCTCTCCAGTGAGAATTGAGAAGGAAAAGTCCTGCATGACAAATAGGACATGTAACAACTCTGTTATTGGCATCCTGTTACCTTAAATGCCTTTACGAAATGCATGTTAAATTCTACAATGATAGTGGAGCTAAATGCTGTCTAGAGATCATTATCAGATCTGAATGTCTAATCATACCTGGTTTCTGATGTTCACTTTAATTACAGCAGAACCTCCATAGTTGATCACCTCCCTGTGTTGACTGCATCCTTAAATCGACCTAATTTTCACAGACCAGACATGCACCACACACACTCAATGGACTTTCCTTATGTCAACCACCTCTGTTGAGTAGTTCGTTACAGGTCAACTTCCAGAGGTTCTACTTTGAACAGGAGGAGCAAGCAGCAATTTATTTATTTATTTATTTATTTATTTTTTTTTTTATTAAATCATAGCTATGTACATTGGTATGATCATGGGGCATCATATACTAGTTTGACAGACTGGTTGACATGTTTATATCATACTGGTTAACATAGCCTTCCTAGCAATTTCACAGTTATTGTGTTAAGACATTTACATTCCACATTTACTAAGTTTCACATACACCATTGTAAGATGCACCACAAGTGTATTCTCACCAATCCCCCTCCTTCTACTCACCTCCCCCCTCCCTCCCCTCGCTTTCCAACTTCCCCCTATTCCTAGGTTGCAAATGGGTTACAGCATTCATGTGAAAGCCCTAAATTAGTTTCATAGTAGAGATGAATACATTGGATACTTTTTCTTCCATTCTTGGGATACTTTACTAAGAAGAATATGTTCCGGCTCCATCCATGTAAACACAAAAGAGGTAAAGTCTCCATCTTTCTTTAAGGCTGCATAATATTCCATGGTATACATATACCACAATTTATTAATCCATTCGTGGATTGATGGGCACTTGGGTTTTTTTCCATGACTTAGCAATTGTGAATAGAGCTGCAATAAATATTCTGGTACAAATATCTTTGTTGTGATATGATTTTTGGCCTTCTGGGTATATGCCCAGTAGAGGAATTACAGGATTGAATGGTAGGTCTATTTTTAGATCTTTAAGTGTTCTCCATATATCTTTCCAA
>CAUYPK010047756.1:0-13445 GCA_963574355.1 Loris lydekkerianus
GATTTTCTAGAATTTCTTTTCTTCTCTTTTCTAGATCTTCTTGGAGTGTTTTGATCTTGTTTTGCACGATCTCAGATCTGTTGGCATAAAAGTAGCACTTCTCCTGTAAAAATAAACAGATGCCTCCCTTTTTGGCAGTTATATATAGTACCTCAGAATAATGCCTATAATATCTCTCTCTCTCTCTCTATACATATATATATATGTATATATAGAGAGAGATATATATGTATATATATAGAGAGATATATATATATCTCCATATATATTCATATATATTCACACACACACACACACACATATATATATATATATATATATACATACACATACACTTTTTAAAAGATACCAGATACTAGCATCTGTCAAGTAAAAACTTTCAAGCAAGAAGAGGTGAGGATGAAATTGCAAGGCAGTAAAAGCATTTATTGTGGTCTTAAGAATTGTAATTTGGGAGACAACAGAATCTGCCAGAAGCCAAATTATGTTTCAAAGAGACAAAGTGGAGAAGGACTCTTTAAAAGGATGTTGAGTGTGATAACACAAGTTGTTTTAAAAGAATTTTCATTGAGGAAGGTGGCTTAGTGAGTCCATAGTTCATTGGTTGTTGATGTTCAGGAGTTGTAGCACTAATAAATTTTAGAGGCTATTAAATCCTAAATGTCTAATTTCCTTAAGTACAAAATTTGAAAGTTGATATCTTTGACATTTCACTGTGACACTTCTTATCTTATTTTTATTAGGGTACACCTTCATTCTTCTGAATGCACATTTATGCTTGTGATTATCTTCCAGAAATTCCAAATTTCTGAAGCAATTTTTGTGAAACCATGGACAAGTCAAAAATTCACATTATTTTCAAATATAAATCTGTCATGGAACCAAATTCAGTGCATACAACTCAAAATATCAATGAGGTGTTTGGAAAGAAAGTGGTTAATGGACATACAGTATGCCAATGGTTTGAGAAGTTCCATTCTTTTAATCCTGAAAGTGATATATGTGGACAACCTGAACCAAGATGTATGGTAATGAGCTAAAATCTATTTCAATCTATGCATGAATTAACACCAACTTTGGTGTTACTATTTCAACAATATTGGACCATTTGAAACACATCATCAAGGTAAAGAAGCTGCATAGATGGGTACCACTTGAAGTAAATGAGTGTCAGAAGAGAAATGGTCTCTAACCTTGCCTTTGCCCTGAATGACATAAAGGTAACCCATTTCTATAACATGTGATGAAAAATGGATTTTCTTTTGACAATTGCAAGCATTTGGCACAGTAGTTGGATAAAGATGAAAGATAAAGTGCTGAAACACAACCCAAAACTGAATATTCATCAAAAAAGACCTAATGGTGTGTGTTTTGTGGTCTAGCAGTGGTATTATGCACTATGGCTTTATGAAACATGGTCAGTTGATTACAATGATGGTTACTACAACCAGTTGGATGAAATAATGAGGTTGCTTGTGATTGAGAACCTGAGATTGATCAGGAGAGAAAGATAGTCCTCTGGTAAAACAACACTCAATTACATGTCACACAAACAACGCTGCTCAAACTACTGATTCTGGACTTGGAAACTCTCTGTTCTCTACCATCTTTAACAGATCTTGGACCAATTAACTACCACATTTTCCAGGCTTTTGATCACTTCTTTCTAGGAAAGATATTCAATTCTCAACAAGCCGTGGAAAACGCCTTTCATGATTTCATTATCTCTCGCACTCCAGGCTTCTTCACTTCTGGTATAAACAAACTACTGTTAAAATGGCAAAATGACATTGACAGTTTAGGCAATTAATTGTATTGCTTCCTGTTTGAGATACAAAAGACTAAGCTTTTGATTCAAAATCAAACATTTCATATTTAATGACCTAAATAGCTGTTTCTAGAATGTTGTGATCATGATGGTTTGGCCCAGATCAAAGTTCAAAGCATGTTTCCATTTTACAAGGTTGAAGGTCCTGCAGGTAGTCTGCCTTAGAATGGCTCCCCAGCTTCATTTTAGACACCATTTTTTATATCACATTTCAGAAAATATTACTTACTAAAACTACAGCTTAAATATTTAGCTATCATTTCATTATAGAAGTTTATATTTACTGAACACTAACATGCTGTGGTATGTTTATTATTTTTTCACTCTGAGATAAGCATTACTATACAATGAAAAAAACTGGAGGGCTACTTAACTAAGAAACTAATGACAGCACCATTCTTTCAATGGATATATACTGTACCACCACATGTCTCACCTATTAACTTTTGCCTTACTCTTCCTTCCTGAATTTACCTACCACCTTCCCACCATCGCCACACACATACCAGAATTGTTCTATCTAGGTCTAAAGGCAAACAAACAAATCAACACAAACTTTGAAATCACAAAGAATAGCTTCAAAACTTGGATCAATCATCTGACTTGGGTGAATCTCAGGTTTCTCAAACTTATTTGGGAACATAATCTATATTTTTCTACCTGTTTGCTTTGCATTTTGAAAAAAACTTGTGTATATTAGATAAATAAGGTTTATTTTCATCTTTCATTCAGCTTTAGAAATTTCAAATGCCTCTGATTCCCTGGAAAGCAAAAGCTAGAAGAATAAATGTCATTCATAGACTCATTCATTGCTTGAATATTGTGCAGTACAAACATTTAAGAGTAAGCAAAATAACTGGATAACTAATATAAACAGATTAATCCTAACTTGTTCTGAACAGTGTTTCCTAGTGATAGGAGAACATGATACTTGGTGAAATAGCAACAGACAAGGTGATATTAGCTTAGTGAATGTACCAGTCTGAAGTCAGGATACTTTAGCCTCAAAAGCTAAAAACCTGACTTTATCTATTTGTGACCTGAATCTACCGCTTGGAATAGATTTGCATTAACCAAACTCAAGAGATTTAAGTTTAAAACCAGAGTGCCAAATTTCTCTGTTTAGGAGAAAGATTATTCGTGCTGAAATGAAAGACACTAGGGTCTTCTTTCTAACATGTACTGACTATCCCTGTAAGCAACACTAGAGAATACCAAGTTGGATCTATCCAAGTTGACCCTGGATATAGTTCTTTTAAATTTACACTGAAAACTTTAATTTGTAACTGTAAAAAGCACTGGATAGGTAAAATTTTGCACTCAGTATATTATCTCTCAATAAGTAAGCATTAAAGAAAGCTAACTCATGATCAGAAAGGTTGCCTGGGAAGCATGAGACCAGAATTAGTGGAGCATGCATTACTTCAATACCAACAAACTTTTGAACTGCTTAAGAAAAATTTATGTATTTTTTTCTTACACTCTAGAACCATAACTGCCACTTGAAACAGAGAGATGTTGTGTTCTGGAGCAATGTGCTCTTTCTTAAGCTAATCGAGGCTATACTTGCTGTTTGTCATTTCCTTTGAGTCTATGTCTCAACCTCCACACTATCTGTTATACATTCCTTCGATAAAATACACTGAGACCTTTGATCAGAGTACAGGCAAATGTAAAGAGACCTGAGACCTGTTGTCTCTATAGTGCAGTAATATTGTTCTGCTTTATATGTTGACTTTGAAAAGATAATTCTTGCAGGATAATTCTTTTTTTCATTTTCCTTTACTTCTCTTTTACTTTTTTTTTTTTTTTACTTACTTTCCATTTTTATTATATAATATCATTTTATTTTATTTTATTTTTGTTTCTTTTATTAATATTAAATCATAGCTGTGTACATCAATGAGATCATGGGGCACCATACACTGGTTTTATAAACAGTTTGACACATTTTCATCACAATGGTTAACATAGCCTTCCTGGCATTTTCTTAGTTATTGTGTTAAGACAATTATATTCTACATTTGCTAAGTTTCACATGTACCCTTGTAAGCTGCACTGTAGGTTGAGCCTGAGCCCAACACCTTCTGAAAAGAATAGTTCCAGGACATGTGATGTGAGTGAGCATGATAAGTAAGGAAAATGTCTTTACATTTAGACAGAGAGCTTCAGCAGAAAACAGAACTGAGGGAAAAGGGAGACAGAGAGGATAACAGAAAAATGTTCTAACCATGAAAGTTCTGACAAAGCCAGATTTTGCTTTGTCATTTTCTATAGTACAGATCTACAGAAAATATACTGCATATTTAATCTCAAAATAACAAACTCTCAGTTAACTTGGATCTCAATCCTTATGCTGTAAAGTTACACAAGCAAGAACATGAAATATTCAAATTGTTTGACCTCGGTCAACTGTATCATCCCTCACGATCAGCTTATGTACCAGAATCACACCATGGCAATCTAATAGGGTAAATTTGAGAAGCAACAAGCATAGTATTACTCCTTCCTTCTCACTGTCTTAATAGAAAAATTGAATGTGTGTAGACCTCACACACCATAGGAAATTCCCCAATTATAGAATTGAATAAAAGGATTTGACTATAGGATCACCTGAATATAGCAAATTATCTTGATGATGTGATATATTTTCTTTTCAGTTGTGACTCTGTGACTCTTTTGATCACCATGCCTACTTCTGCAGGCAATTATTGCAAGTTGCCAGAGGAATAGAAATATTAGAAAGTTCTGCAATGTATTTACTTAAAAGGTATAGGTACTTTTGATAACCTAGAAAAATGATTCCTCCTCACCACTATTAATAGTAAAGTAAAAATTCCATACAAAATATGTTTCTATTATGCAACACGATGCCTTCAGGGGACATATAATAAGGCTATCACCATTTCCCAACCTGACTGACTTGATAGGCCACCAATACAATGACATCATGCTGGGTATTTGCTAGCTTTGTTCCAGTATCTCCAAACTCCCTGTGACATTTCCCATCATCACTCTGAAAGTGAAGACCTGTACTTTTATGTTAAAGAGATATGTATTTATTTTCTGAGAGCTACAAGTCACCATACTGCTATTTTCATTACTTGAAACACCATTCTCTTTGAGTAAGAAGCACCACTTGACAATTTGAATTCTGCCAAAAATATTTTGCAAAATGTATTATTTAATTCCTTTTGTTGCTTGAAACCCTAACCCTGTTGTCTTTCTGTGGTTATGGTTTAAACCTTTCTTGTGCTGCAGCATGGGTTGGTAAATAATTAAAAAAAAAAAAAAAAAGACCAATCAGAAGGAACTGATACTTTAGCCTGTCCCTGGAGAGGGTTTTCTGAAATATAAAAATAAGAAATATATTTAGAGAAAGCATGGAGGGAACCTCTAGGACTTAGGCGAATGGGTATATGTGGCAATGTTTCTCCTGCTTTAATACATCCGATGGATAAAGGTGACATGCAATACTGTCCAGGTTGCTGCATAAACTTGGAGTTTAGCTTGATGCTCTCATCTAGTGGTAATACCAACCCTTTCTCTCTCTCTCTCTGTAGAACAAACACAGCATGACATTATTCTAGACATAACATTCAAATACTTTAACACATCATCTTTACCTCTGATCTCCATGTACCTCTATACCATAGGACAACGTTATAAATTAAACCTTTAGCAAGAATTTCTATTCACAAAACATGCTAGAGATTGCAAAAGCCAAAAGACCTGACTTCATGGAAATTAATAAACCTTCAGGGTCAGGATCTATAGTGAGCTTTGTCTTTGCTTTGTTCTGTTTAATTAGAGAGTAGGATGAAAACTAGAAAACAAAGAATGAGGAATAGAGAAAGAATTATCAATCTGTTTATACCGTAGAATGATGGATTTGTGCATTTGAGAAAGGGTAGGAGACAGAAGAGGAAAAAATCAGTGATCAAGCATTTCCTTTTAAATTGTTTAATAAATTTGCAATGGTTGTCATTTTTTGCCCATGCCGAGATAATGCTTTATGAAGGCTATCCTCTTGGGTTTTCTGCAAAAACAAGATGTGTTTCTTAAGAGATTATTCCCTAGAGCCTCATTCTGAAATAAACAGTTCGTTGCTATTAGGGTTTTTACAGAGCAAGTTCCATTTCAATGGATACATAACTCAGAAAAAGGAACTGTGTAAAAACTATTCTTATCCTCTCATTCTTTAAACTATGGAATTTCTAACTTGTTCCTCTTTTGTCAGATGAGTTCTGAGGCTCTTTTTCCATTTCTTTTTAGAAAGTAGCATACCTTAAGTGCAACTTGTTTATCTCCTGAATGGAAATGGCTGCCAATCTATAGAGTCTTTTCTCAACATTGTATAATAAAAGAGTATAGCACATAAATCACATAGCAAGGCTCTGTGCACCGTAGCTAAGTTCTTAGAATTTATATCTATCTAGAAATTTGACTGTAAATGCATGATGTCTCCAAATTTGACCTTTAAGTTCAGTTTTTAAATTCTCTGCTTTTGGAGATAAGAATGAAAAATGAAATGGATGCCTAGATCTTATGCATGCAAAATTCCTGAAAGAGCAAAGCAAGAGGCATAGATTCTGAACATTTAGTTCTGTGAAGGTGTGTTTAATATTTTTCACTATACTATTTTCTTTTTAATTGATATAAAAACTAATAATCCCAAGCCTCCCATAACCAAGTATTATTAACCACTTTTCTAGACATTCAAAATAATTTAAAGGGCTTAAAACTTGTTTTTTTTTTCATAGAAAAAGGAAAATATAGTAAACCTAGAGTAAGAATAATAAACTTTTGACCCCACCTAGAGCCCGGACTATACATTGAAAAACTAAATGCTGTTTGCCCACTATGTTCCAGAGCCTTAGATGAGAACTATGTCATAAAAATAGCCTTGATGCAAACAAAAGAAATGGGCCAAGATAATAGGTCATTTGTCATTTACAATGGCTATCTAAAATACGCTCTAGAGCAGAATTCATTAGGAGATACTTATGCAGGTAGAAACAATAGCAACAACATGAGTCCTTCAATCCTCCACCACATTCTGGGATAGCACACAGAAATCTGACAAGACTGGACGAGCCTCTAGCACTGCATTTTCTTGGGTGGGAGAGACTGTGATATCACATGACTAAAGAAACACAAATCCTCCCCTGCTGGGATGAGGAACCAAGATTCAATAGCAATATGATGTGTTAATAATTTGGCTCCAATCTGCTCCTGACAGTTCAGCATTCACAGCTTGGTCAGGGGGCCACCTTCATGACATAGCCAGGCAGCAGTAAGATGTACTAAATAAGCAATCATGGCCCACACAGCAGTAACATTGAAATGAGAAATGTTCCTAATAAGCAAGTGCTGTTTACCTATTCAAAAGTCATCCCATCATTTCTACATATTTATATACCCATGTTCCTATGGCAGTTGAGTGCACTTATCTTTAGTCACAACCCAGGTAAGGCTGGACAGCATGGAATGCTCAACACTAGATGTTTAGATTTGGAAGTGCTAAATCACGTGAGTGAAGTATAAGATAGTGAAGTATGCAGATGGGTGGGTTAACAACAGCCAGTGAGCTGATAACAGTGGCTTCCAACTGAGTGTGTGGTGTTTGCTCATTCCTTGCCATAGGATGCTTTTCAGATTTTCCAATAACCTGAGGGTATTTGGGTACTGGAAAAGTAGAGATATATGAAAAGATTTATATGAGTCTGCTTCCCACACAAATTTGTGGCACTTGAAGAGATTTCTTATTACCCTCTTATATCTAAGGAAAGAGATCAGAGGAGATAAATTGCTTCCAGGCC
This sequence comes from Loris lydekkerianus, assembly GCA_963574355.1. NCBI lineage: Eukaryota > Metazoa > Chordata > Mammalia > Primates > Lorisidae > Loris > Loris lydekkerianus. The sequence goes on from CAUYPK010047756.1 coordinate 7,651, forward strand.
AGTCTGTCCTTTGGACAACCTTAAGCATTAAGCAAGAAATCTAGTAAGCCTCCTGGCAAAAGGGAAGTGTTGTAATAGTGCAATTTGTCTTTCACGTATATAAGTGTATTGGGGTGTGTGTGTGTGTGCAAGAAAGAGAGATATATACGGGAGATAGAGAAATAAAGAGAGGCCAGTAGGCATAAAGAGAGAGAGAGAGAGAAAGGGGGCAGGCTAGTTGGGATGATCTGTATACCCTCTCTCCAGAATCCTGATCTTTGACATAGCACTGCATGATCAGGAATAAATCCCTAACTCCTATCCTCTCCTAGGAGAGGAAAAGGGTTGGGTCATGGATCCAGCACTCCAGCTTTTCTGAGGGAGTTTCTCTGCGAAGCAGCTTCTGTCTTGCCAGTCTTAAAGCAGTGATGAAACCAGAGTAGTGTAATTGCGTAAAGGAGAATAAAGATAGTAACTTGGCTGGTAGATGTCATAGTTCCTCCTTTTCCTTAGCACAAAGTAAGCAGACAAAAAAATCTGAATTCTCAGCTACTCTCTGGGAAGAGGAGTTGATCCATGCATACAGCACCCCACCTTATCTGAGGCTACAAAGAACTGGCATCTCTCTTGCCAATTGAGAGCTCTAATGAATCTGATATGCAGTCTAACCCCTTTTAGAATAAAGTAGATGGCAGTTTGAATTGGTAGATGTTTCCCTCTCCATACTTCAATGCAGGGAGAATATAGGTAGGCCTTGCTAGGTTTTCCCACTCAGTATATTAGCTTCAGATCATATCCTCTGTGGTCAGTTATAATTTAGATGGCTATCTATCTTTTTCCCACTCAGTCTATTACCATCAAATCATATCCTTTTTGTTCAGTCATAATTTACATAGCTATCAGGACAATTTTTTCCCAAGTACTCTGCCTTTTTCAAGTTTGTTTTTCAGTGAACCTTCACAGGACCAAGGGTAACTTTCCTCTTGGCCCCAATAGTAAAACCCCAAAGACTCTATCAAAAACTATTGGAATTAATAAACAAGTTCAGTAAAGTTTTACAAGTTACAAAATGGACATACAAAAATCAGTTGCATGTTTGTATACTAACAACAAACTGAGGAGAAAATTAGGAAAACAACAATATTTATAATAGCACTATTATAGTGCTAGAAGAATAAAATACACAGGAATAAACTTAGTAAGGAAGCAAAACACTTATATATTGAAAATTATAGAACATTGATGAAATAAATTAAGCAAGACACAAACAAAGGGAAAGACAACTTGTGTACATGAATTAGAACATGAATATTTTTACAATGTACATACTACCCAAGATGATCTATAGATTCAATTTAATTCCTATCAAAGTCCCAATATCATTTGTTAAAGATATTAAGAAAAACAATTTAATAATTCATATAAAACCATGAAAGACCATCACTAGCCAATGTTGAGAAAGAAAAACAAAGCTGGAGGGATCACACTTCCTGATTTTAAAACATATTAGAAAGCTATAGTAATCAAAACAGAAAAACAGTATGGTGCTGATATAAAGACGATGTATTAATCAGTGGAACATAACAGAAATCCCATAAATAAATTCACACATATGCAGAAACCAATTCTTGACAAGTGTGCCAAAAATACACATACATGGAAAGGATAGCATCTTTAGCAAATGGTAGTGGTAATAACGAATATCCTCATTTGAAAGGATGAAACTATATTCTTACACCATACACAAAAATCAACTCAAAATAAATTAAAAACATAAACTACTAAATCCTAGTAGAAAACCTAAGAAAAAAGCTCCATGACATTAGTCTTAATAATGATTCAATGAATACGACTCCAAAGCAGAGGCAGCAAAAGCAAAAATAGATAAATGAGATTATCAAGCAAAAAAGTTTCTACACAGCAATGCAACAAATGAAAATGAAAAAGAGAGAAATAGTTATTCTGTAGTCATCCCCTATAAAATAGGGGAAATTATTGCAAACCATAATATCTGTTAAGAGGTTTATCTCCAAAATGTATAAGAAACTCCTACAAATTAAGAAATAATAAATCAATAACCTTTTTTCAGTTTTCTCATATGTATACAGAGATATTAATAACATCTATCTCATACAATTAGTATGAAGTTTAAATATATAAAAGCAGATCAGTGTCTGGCTCATGGTACTCATTATGTCTTCACTACTATTATTGCTATTATTATTTCTCAGAATATTTGTTAAAAGTAAGTCCTGCTAAACCTGACTTCATGTAAATGACACTTCATACAGATAGTAAAGGCCAGGTTTTCTAAAAGAATCTGTCTCTAGGACAGCGTTTTTCAATCTTTTTTATCTCATGGTACACTTGAACCTATAGTTAAACTTCCACAGCATACTTTTTGTTGATCCAAAAAAAAAAAAAAAAAAAAAGAATATACTTGACTATGCTTTGAACTTCTTTTGAAAGTAATTTAATAAACAATATTTTTTAAAAAATAATAACCCTTTTTAAAAATAAGCTAAAGTCTTGAATAGACATTACTCTAAAGAAGAAATATAAATGGTCTTCAGGTACATGAAAAAAAAAAAATTCTCCATATCACTAGGCATTAGGGTAATGTACATAAAAACTACAATGAAATATCACCTCACACTTTTCAAGATTACAATTATTGAAAAAAGCAAAGACTACCTGCATTGATGAAACCATAGAAATATTGCAGCCTTTGCATACTTTTGATCAGAATCATCAGTTGCCATGAAAATCAGTATAGAGAATTCCCCAAAAATAAAAAAGAAACTATTATGTGACCCAGTAATCTCTGGGCATTGTTCATCCAACAGAATCAAAGAGTTATTAGTACTGTACTCCTATGTTCACTGAAGCAAGATTTGCAATAGCCAAAATGTAGAGACAACCTAAATATCTACTGCTGTATGAATACATAAAGAATGTGGTATATACATGTAATGAAATATGATTCAGCTTGCAAAAGAAGGAAATTCTACAAAATAAGACAATGTAGATGAACGTTGAAGACACTGTGCTAAGTGAAATTAGCCAGTCCCAGAAAGACAAATGCTGCATGCTTCCACTTTTATGAAGTACCTAAAAATATCAGATTCATAGAATCAAAGAGTAAAAGGGTGGTTATAAGTGACTGGGGGAGAGGAAATGAGGTATTACTAATAAAAAAGCATTTCAGTTAAGCCAGATGAATAAACTCCAGGAATCTTCTATGCAATATTGTACTGATAGTCAACACTAATTTACTGCACACTTAAAAACTTAAGAGGGCAGATTTCATTTCAAGCATATTATAGCAGAATACAATTTTAAAAATAAAGAGTTAGGTGAGAGAGTGATTCTGGTTATTTCAATAGAAAAGGCATCACAGCCAGCTCATTCAATAGTTGAAATGTTGTATAGAAACATTTGCATTTGGAGAGCAAAAGCTTCTGCCTACCTCTGATAAACTAGATGTTTTGAATCTTGAGGGGATCAGTTGCCTAGTGACTTACTTAGGGACCACTTTGCTCTCTTAAACTCCCAGGGAAGTGATGTTCTTCATTTCTTTTATCTTCCCTTTATCTTACGTGCTGACAGGTTATAATGAGCCATCAGCATTATAAGAGTGGGGATCCACATTCTCTCTCACCCTGTAGCATTTTTAAGTTGAATAATTAAAAAATCAATGACCCCTCTCCTGCTTTGATCAAGGACCATGAAATGATATAATATGTGATAGAATTTTCACTCCAGTTCTAACCTCCAGCTCAGCTCTGGCATGATCAAGGCTTAGGGTCTAAATTTTGTGGTTACAATTTTATGATCTGGCAGGTAGAGGCCAAATTAGTCACATTACCAATCATGGGTGGGCCGGGTAACAGCCTTATCCTTGACTTAGAAAATGAATTACCTTAATCACCAGCCTTACCCAGTTTTGATGGAACTTTGCAGGGAGGTCAATTCCTTTCCTGGGAGGCCAGATTACAGATGATGTGTGTTAGATAAATTAATTAGCCCTATTAGCAAGTAATAATAGTGCATGGGGTATTAACACATTATGTCTGTCCTAGAAAAGCTTTCAGATTCACAGAGTAAAAACTAACAGCATTGATAAAGCTTTACCATCAGTGAGGACTACTCATGCAAAAACACATTGGTTAGAATCACTCGGTTTTGAATTTGATAGTTACTTCATTTTGTTTCTGCATGGTACACAGAGAGCCTAGTCTGCTTTGGTCAGTCTCTGGATTTTTGTTTAGCATTTCATCCTTAATATGAAAATATTTTTAAATTAGCAGAAATAAACTTTTTATTTTAATGAATACTGATACTGTTACTACTTTTATTATTGAAGGTTTGTGAAATAATTCCCACAACTGTGTGCTGGGCAAGAGACAAAAAAGTCAAGCAGTATATATTCGAATTCTATATCTAACTTCCAACACTTTTGGCCCTAAACTAATCACTTAATCTTCCAATAATCTAATTGACTTATTTACAAAATGAGAACAGTAGAAGAGCCTGCTCATCAGAATGTCAGGAGTATAGAGTGATGAGTATTGCTTGGGATATGTAAATGGTAACAGGCAGAAAGATAGAATATTGTCTTCTATGTATTTAGGCCTGAGAAATTTTCTTTCCTAGACATCAAGCAGAATCATTTATTATCTTAATCATACTTCCTTTCTGACAGGAGTCATTTCAAGTTAGCATTTAAATGAGCTGTCTTTCTGTGTTGGTGTTAACCTCCTCTCCACAACAAGGCTACTGAAGGGCAGGGACTCGTCTAATGCCTGCATACCTGAAATACCTAAAGCACTACTAGAACCATAGTAGAAACTCGCTAGGTATTTGTGGAGTTTAGGAACATCACAAATAGAAAGCTAGGAGGATAGCACAACATGCTTCCTCACACTTACATTCCCACACAGTCACATTATCAGGTAGGAAACCTCCTAGGCATCAACCTCTCACTGTTTGAGCCAAAACATCACTTCTTTATTTTTGAGGGAAGGTTGATGTCACTGGGATCATAATTACTACCTTGTGAGCCAAACATCATGAGGTTAATAGAAGCTGCTGTTGAAGAGAAAAACATCCTGTTGTTCTTTGTCTCAAAATTTCTCAGCAGGCATAAAGACTACCCACAGACTGAAGAGCTTAAAAGAAGGTCTCCATTTGCAAAACAATTATCTCATAACCATGCTTTTTATTACCTCCAGTAGATTGATGAAGAAACTAAAAGAAGAGAGTACTCTTACGTATTTTTTCAAGTGCTTCTCTGCTCTAAAAACATGATGTCCCTGCTGCTGCAGGAGAAAACAGTCCCAATTCCTGTGACCAGTAGATTTTTCACCTTTTATTTCAAATATTAAATAAACATCCTTCAGATAATGAGATTTTTCTAGATTAGAGGTATATAAATACCTAGGAATATTCCATAAAATATTCCATGTGCTAATGGACTTTTTTCTATTAAAACAATACCACCAACTTTGCTCATTGTATGATTATATTACACTTCACTGATAGTTTCTCTTGATCTTAGGAAACAAATTCATACATCTTCACTTAAAGAACTCTGGAAAGTTTTGAGAGTGTCCCAATTGGACTTTGCTAGAGAGGGAGAATGGTGGGTAGTATTGGTTAGTGTAGGATTGGTTGGAGGGGTGGCGAACAAGTTCGACTACGCGCTCGGAGATCGCTCCTCAGAGGTCCCTCCTCAGAAGCAGCATAACAAAATCCAAACTTGGCAAAGAGCCACAGTATACAAAATAATGATAAGAGGCAAAGAGCCGAAATTC
>CAUYPK010047757.1:0-19784 GCA_963574355.1 Loris lydekkerianus
TGAAATTTCCATCCTGTCTCTGGATCCTAGGTGTGTACCTTTAGACACATGATTTAATCTCCCTAAGCCTGTTTCCCTAGTTGTCAAGTGGGAATATTAATAATTCCTACCTCATGGGTGGTTGTGAGGAATACATGTCAGGCAGATAGCCCTGCTCATATTAATACATGTTAATCACCATTCTTGTTACCATCACGCACCTCTTCCTGGTACCTTTTAAAAAAATCCCTGCCCTTGCAACGCTTTTTCATTCTATCTTCTGCTTGCTACCACCAGACCTTCAGCGTTGCTTTCTGCAGCTGGTTTAAGGGAAAAGCAAATATGGGAACGCTCCTTCCCCCACGCTCTGCGCTCCCAGGAGAGCCTGGCCGGGCTTTCCCTGGCCCCTGCGCGCGCATGCGCGAACACACACACACACACACACACACACACACACCCACACACACACACACACACACACACACACACACACACACACACACACACCCCCCCGCCACGCAGAGGTTGAGAAAACCCGGTGGGGGGGGGTCACTGAAAGCTTTTAAGCAGGGGAGACACACGACTAGACAGGGCTTCTCGCCATATCACTTAATTATCATGGGATCCAATTTACTACAAGCGCCTGAAATAGCTGATACGCTTTTGTGTCTTGGGTCGTCCACCGCCCTGACTCCTTTGCTTCTGAGACTCCTGGAGGGCGCACGGGGTCTGCCGCACCGCTCCGGGGCAGGGACGTCGCGTTTTACATCCTGTTGGATTAAGCCCTGGTGCTTTTCTGGGCTGACCCCCCAGCGTGAGTCAGACGTGCCCTTCCGCGCCGAGCAGCCTGCGCCGGCGGCTCAGCCTTCAATGGTCAGGCCGCTCGTCCCTCCCGCGGACCCCGCTCGACCGCCACCTACTGGCAAGTCTTGCGATGAGTAAGAAACGGCTCTTGAAAGCGGTTCCAATGACCCTCTGCGTCGTGAGTCATTCCGGATGACGACACGAGAGTCTTACTCATCTTTGTAACCGATGATGGTCTAAGTGCTTCTGACAGGTGGGAGACTGCCTTCAAAACAACTGCGTTTCGTTTTTATTAGATAGGAATTTCGGGATTTTCCTAAGCAGATTAATGATTTTCACTCCCAAATGGATTCTAGCAGAAGAAAAATCAGGCTAGCGTTGGGGGAGGGGAGGGCGTATGGCCAATATTGGCCCAGCCTTTAGAATACGCCAAGTTCCATTTGAAGTGCTTAGAGTATCTCTCTTCTTCCTTGCTTCAATCCTGGGCTAGATATTGCGATAGTAATAATTACACTAATTACACTATCAGTAATAATAACACTAATAATTATTACCATTAGTTATTGTTGTGGTTATTTTAGGAATGAGAATTAAGGTTGGGTGGGTCTAATATCATCCCTTAGCTGCTAAATGGCAGGACTAGAATTCTGACCCAGCCTGACTGTGTCCCTGCCCACACCACTCCTGGGTAATGTTCTTCAAGTCTGCACACCTGCTGGCTTCCAGCATGAGCTCATCCCTCACCGCATTTGATGAGACCCAGGACTGGGCACTGGTTATCAGCCATGGTCCAGACACAGTCTCTTCCCTCAGGGTAGTGGAGCAAAAAGAAAGGCAAAAAAGAAATTGCAATACAGCTTGATAAAAGCTATATAGTAGGGTGAGCACAGGGTGCGAAGGGACATCCGTATATATACATGTACACACACACAGTGCATGTGGAGTTTTAAATAGTTGTATATTTTAAACCATACATGAACTTTATCAACACCCTATATAATAGAACATTGATATATGTCATGGAACATTGGGGCAGTCAGGCAGACTTCCTGAAGATCACCAAGGTAATCCCTATCAGATAAATGGGAATTTTGCAGGTCCAAGGAGGGAGGGAAGGAGAGCAGGACGTGTCAGGTGGAGTAAGCAGCAGGCATGAGGCACCTCTGGTGCTAGGTGGGTGCTGTCGCCTGGGAAAATGCTGTCCTGACTGAACAGTTCCAAGGAGGGACCAAAGAGTTGGTTCATTTGGGTTCTGACTTTTGCCTTCTGTACCTAGCTACTCCATTCTGAAAAGAGCATTGGTTTGAAGAGGGAGAACTCTGAGAGTGAGGTGAGAGGAAAGAATTATTTTCTACCTTTGTGGCTTGAAATGGATGTGTGTGAGCTGTCCTGGGCCCTGGTGAAAAGCCTGGTGATGGTGTTCTGTGACATCTCCAGGCTCAGCCATGTAGCACATGTTACAACCCGATGCAATCACAAGACAAATTGGGGAGGATGCATCTTATTTTCCTATGAAACATAACATCAGAGAAGAAAACCATGTCAATGGAATGGAATGACAGAAGAGAAGGCTCCCAGTCCGTCTGGTACCAGTACCTTCCACAGGTGGTGGGAAGGGGTTACTCTTTTCTAACGCACTGGACTTTGGGAAGGCCACCTTTCTCTTTGTTTTCCCAAAGTACTTTCCCTCTAATGACCTTTGGCATAAGGTTGTTAGTCAGATGCTTAATGGGCAAAGCCATTTCACCAACTTATGAGTAAGGTAATTTACAGTTATGCAGTGTATTTCTATCAACCAGACTGGGATTCACACAATGATTGGGCTGTTGTCTAATAATTTTCTCTCTGTTGTTCACTGCCTGCCTAGCTGGGCCACATCACCTGTGCCCCCAGAGACACCTAGGACTTCATCACTACACTTTGCAGAGTTAACTCCTTTGGTTTAGGTTAAAATGGTTGTTCCAGAGTTTCCTGAATTCCAGCTTGATGCTTCTTCAGTATTTTATCCTTTCTTCATCACATCTCCCCTCCTTGGCCCTTTCTTTCCTCATAGAAAATTCTCCCCCAGTGATTGCATTCCTTTACTTGGGTCTTGGGAATTACAAGGGGAGTCTTCCATTCTCAAGGGCAGAGGCCACATTGTCAGTCCAAATGGGGAATTTGCTGTGAAACTTTGCTATGAAATTTAGAAGGACTTGGCACCAATTTTTCTGTTCTCTCCCCTATATTTAGCATCCTATTAGACCTCTTTCATTAACATGGTAGTTAAGAATTTAAGAATATCCCAAGCAATATACTGAGACCCTATCTCTACTAAGAAAAAAAAAGTAGAAAAATTAGCCAGGACTGGTGGTGTACACCTGTAGTTTCAGCTATTTTGGAGAATGAGAGGGAGGATTGCCTGATCCCAGGAGTTTGAGGTTGTAGTGAGCTATGATGATGCCACTGCACTCCAGCCTATGTGACAGAGCAAGACACTGTCTCGGGGAAAAAGAATTTAAGAACATGAACTCAAGTTCTGCCACTGATTAATTTGAACAAATTAGATAATTTACTTAACCTCTTTGTGCCTCATTTTCTTCACCTGTAAAATGGCACCATCATAATTAGTTGATGGGTTTGTCCTGTTGCCAGGACTAATGAGCTGGCAACTGCGATGGTGTCTGCCCCCAAGCTGGTGTGTTGAGTGTTTGCTTTCTTTGGTCAGCAACTGTTCTCTTTGCTGAGTGCTTCTTACTGTATCTCCCACCATGATGATTTATTTCCCCCATATCTTATTTAATTTAAATGACATTTGCCTTCAGAAATGAATTACTAAGAAGCTCACAATGTTCACTTAGGAAGGGACATTTCTTCGAGGTGACTTCTCAAAGACTTGTGAAATTAGAAAAGACCTTGGATACACTGGCTCCCAGTTCATTCCTCCCATTCAGTAAAATCAGTCTTTCCTGAGGGCCTCATTCCAATGCCCCGTTTTGGCTGTTGTTCCATTTCTCATTCTTCTTCTTCTTCTTTTTTTTTTTTTTAAGACAGTCTCATTATGTCACTGTGGGGAGAGTACCAGGGCGTCACAGCTCACAGCAACCTCAAATTTTGGGGCTTAAGCAATAAATTGCTTAATTTATTTAGCAATAAATTATCCAATTTGTTCAAATTAGTCAGTGGAAGAACTCGAGTTCATGTTCTTAAATTCTTTTTGTCTTTTCCTGAGACAGGATCTTGCTCTGTCATATAGGCTGGAGTGCAGTGGCATCATCATAGTTCACTACAACCTCAAAATCCTTGCCTCAGCCTCCCAAGTAGTTGGGACTATAGAGGCCCGCCAGAAGGCTGGGCTATTTTTGTTGTTGTTGTTATTGTTGTTTACCAGGCCCAGGCTGGGTTTGAACCCACCCTCCCTGTGCCCTAACCACTGAGCTATGGGTGCCCAGCCCCATTTCTCCTTGTACTATCAGTTCTAAATGCTCTCAAGTCTTCTCAGGTAGTAGGTGCAACAAATTTATTCTTGATGACTTTCTACTAAAATGTGTAGTTTCTGCTCATGAAGACCAATATTCTACTGTGTGCCATCTTACACCTTTTGGCCTTGGATTCTGCTCTATCTATTCATGGGTTTCTGAATGAAATTTGGATTGATGTTTGTCTTGGTGTTTTTCAGTATATTTTATAGGCCTGAACAGAAGTTTGGTGTGACAATGCTCACCCACTGTTTTCTTTCTTTCAAGCATTGCTTCTTGTAATAGTTACACGATTTTGCTTCTTAGAGAGTGTTTGTGGCAAAAGAGCCAAAACTTGTATCCGCTAGAGAAACATCTTATTTGTCTTAAAAACAACATTCTGTTTATTTTAGATATAACAGACCCATAATTTGTTCTGTCTTGCTCTTCGTGGGTAATATATTTACCTCTTCATTTTTTTCTGAATTCTGATGTAGTTCTCTCTGTTGCATCATGAGGAGATGAGAACTTAAAAGAAGAACTCTTAATATTTGAGTTCAGTTTAGGTTTATTCTTTGCAAAAGGTGTAAGAGATAAAATCACCTTTGCTGATGTTAGCTTGTAACATGCTCTATGCCCTACAGAAGGGATCACAATAGACTTAACTGGAAGATGAGTCTTATGACTTTGCAGTCAGAAAAAATTGTAAGTAATTGAATTCTTTCTCCATCTTTTTCATCACCACAATTCTTTGACAGCAAGAGAAAGTACTCTGATATAGTTATGAAGAATATATTAACACAAGGGATGTGATATCTGAAGAGATTGTTAGGTAACTGAATCTCTAGCTGTTAGGTAATTTCAAATTCATATACATTACCTTTCCATGGTTAGATGGGAAACCAGGAATGGTAGAGAATTAGTGTGTCTCTTGCTTAGGAGATTATAAGCCTCTATGCCTTACCCTGAGCCAGTAGTGGCCCTGAGTGCTCCTTCAAAATATTAAGTAGAGGAAGACCATCTGGCATATTCCATCTATCTCTCTCAGGGACCCATCACCTGACTCTGGGATCCCTTCTTCTGTGCATTCTTCGCCCAGAACGGAATGCTGTAAAGCCTTATCGTTGGCAGCTCTCACTTCTTCCATTCTCGCTTCCCTGGAGCTGGGAGAAAAACAAATACACAGCATTTGCTTTTGACACCTGGTTCCATTTCAAAACCTCTCTGTCACTGTGCTAATTGCTTATATCAATGGATTACAAATTACTTATTAGATTTTTCAAATAAAAATAAGACATTCATAAGATTTACATACTGAAAACTATAAAATGCTGATGAAAGAAGTCAAAGAAACTCTAAATAAATGGAGAGGCATACCATGTCCATGGATTGGGAGACTTGACAAAATAAAGATGTCATTTCTCCCCAAACTGATCTATATATATAATGTAGCTCCTATGAAAATCCTAGAAAGATTTTTATATCTATAAACAAGTTTATTACAAAATTCCTATGGAAAGATAAAGAAATTAGAATAGCTAAAACAATTTTGAAAAAGAATAAAATAGAATGAATTGCTCTACTCAATTTTAAGACTTACTACATAAGGCTTGCTATATACTAATCAAGACAATGTGATGTTGGTGAAGGGATAGAAACATAGATCAATGGAACAGAATTCTCTAATTGAGAGATAGACCCATGTAAATATATTCAGTTGATTTTTTTATTATTCTAAGTAAAATACACATAAAATTTATCATCTTAACTATTTTTAAGTTTTGTGTTATAAATACAAAATGTTGTGAAATGATCACCACCATTCATCCCCATAACTCTGTTCATACTATAAAACAAAAACTCTGTACCCATTAAACAACCCCCTCCTTTCAGCCCCTGACAACCACCCTTTTCTTTCTGTCTGTGATTTTGAGGAGTCTACGTCCTTCCTATAAGTGACAATATACATGAGTTGTCTTTTTGTGACTAGTTTATCATACTTTGCATAATGTCCTCAAGGTTCTTCCAGGTCAGTCAGTCTGTCTCTAGAGCCTCATTCCAAATCCCCAGCTTCAGACTATTCTGTTGTGCCCATATAATAGTCCACTGTATAATGTCTTCACTTATTTTATGCAACTGTAATAGAATACCACCAGCCTGGGTAAATTATAATGAACTGAAATTTATTTGGTTCATATTTTGGAGACTGGAAAGTGTAAAACATGGTTCTGGCATCTGCTGAGGCCTTTGTGTTAGTCATTCCATGGCAGAAAGTGGACGGGCAGGAGAGGGTGAGAGCTGAGGGAAGGAAACTGAACTCATCCTTAAATCAGGAACCCACCCCTGTGATATCCCACTCTCATAAAAATGGCAGTACACTATTTGTGAAGGCAGAGCTCTTGTGCCCCCCAAACCTCTTAAAAGTCCCACCTCTCAAAACTATTGTTTTGGGGATTAAATTTCTAACACATGAATTTTAGGGGACACATTACAACCACAGGGTATGGATATATCACATTTTGCTTGTCCATTCATCTGTCAATGGTAACTTAGGTTGCTATAAATAATCCTGCTATAAACATGGGTATACAAATATTTACGTGAGACCCCACTTTCAATTCTTTGGGAGCATATACGAAGAAGTGGAATAGCTGGATCATATGGTAATTCTATTTTTAACTTTTCAAGAAATACCATACTGTTTTCACTGTTTTTCATACCATATTCTTGTTGTTTTCAGTCTTGATATTAATCCATATGTGATTTACAAATACCTTCTCCCATTCTGTGGGTTGCCTTTTTACTCTGTTATAGTATCTTTTGATGCACAGATTAACTGATTTTTGACAAAGGTGCAAAAGCAATTCATGGAGGAAGAATAATTTTTCCAACAAATGGTACTGGAGCAATAGGATACCCCTAAACAAAACAAAACTAAACTAAACCCCAAAACTTCACATTTTAAATGAAAATTAATTCAAAATGGATCATAAATTGAAATATACAACACAAAACCATAAAATATTTAGAAAAAAAGATAAGAAAAAATCTTCGGCACCTAAGGCTAGGTGAGAAGTTCTTAGATGTCATACCAAAAGCACGACTCATAAAAGAAAAAAAAAAAAACCCCAATAGATTGGACTTCATCAAAATGAAAAACTTTTGCTCTGCAAAAGACTTTATTAGAGGGATGAGAAGACAAGATCTGACCTGGAATACAATGTTTTCAAGCTACATATCTGATAAAAGATTTATCTCTAAAATATATAAAGAACTCACAAAACTCAATAATAAAAAAATTTAAAGATTCAATCAGAAAACGGGCAAAAGCCACACACACACACATCTTATCAAAGGATATACCAGAGGGCAGAAAAGGAACAAGAAAATTTGTTCAACATCATCAGCCGTTAGAAAATGAAAATCAAATAGCACTATTTACCTATTAAGGCAGCTAAAATTTAGAAATAGGAATAACGTTAAATGTTAGCAAGGATGATGAAGAAGTGGTCTAACTACATTGAGGTGGGAGTGTGAAATGATACAGTCTCTCTGGAAATAGTTTGGCAGTTTTTAAAAAAACTAAACATATGCTTATCTTATAACCCAGCAATCACACTCCTGGGCATTTATCCCAGAGAAATGGAAAGTTATATCCACACAAATATGTGTACATAAATGTTCACAGCAGATTCATTTGCAAAAGCCCCAAACTGGAAGCAACCCATATGTCTTTCAATAGGCAAGTAGTTAAACAAACCGCAGTCCCTCCAGACCATGAAATCCTACTCTGCAAAAGACAGACCTGAGCTGCCTACACGTGCAAGGACTTGAATGGCTCGCAAGGAGATTATGCCGAGTGGGGGGAAAAAAGCCAACCTCTAATTCCATTCATATAACATTCTTGAAATGACACAATTCTAGAAATGGAACAGTGTGTCAGGGTGGAGATGGGTGTGACTGTGAAGGATCCCTGAGGCGACGGGACCATTGTGCATCTTGATGTTTACACACGTGATAAATTTGCATGGAACTATACACACACGTGCACATAAAACTAGTGAGATCTGAATAATGTGCATGGATTATACCAATGTCAGTTTTCTATCTTGGATATGGGACCATCATTATGTAAGATGTTTCCATTGAGGGAAAGTGAATGAGGGGTATATAGGATTGTCTGTACTATTTTTTCAACTTTGGGTGAGTCTATACTTATTTTTCAAACAAAACACATAAAAGAAAAATACAGGCTCATAGTAACCACTTACACAATACAGAAGTCTCTCTTTTAAAAATGTGGTAATTACCTATCTTTGTTCCAAGGCCTGCAGAGGCAAAAGTCTGGGGTGTAGCACCTCTTATCGTTCCTATCAGGGTGCACAAAAATGCATAGCTTTCTGTTTCTTTCTTTCTTTATTTTTCCATTTTATAGTATTAGTGTCAGATGCATTACCCTGAAACTTGCTTCTGGTCCTTAAAAGGACACTGCACAGGCTCTTGTGTTAAGTCTGTTTACACGCACAGCTCCTGTTGGTTGTGTTTAACAGATGCTGGTCACAATGCCTGTGTTGCAGTTTGCTTAATTGTCCTTTTACTGAACTGTCAGGTTTCTAGATTCCTTCCTCTCCTCCTCCTGTGTTGCCACTGCCAATAATAATGCCTCTGTTTTTACTTCTGGTAGGAAAAATCCCCCACTATTGATTCTCAAACTTTCTTTTTTAGTAATAGAAACTTTCCTTTAAATGCAGTCCTATTGCATCATGAAACTCAATAAGTAAATAACACAGATGTGCTCAGATTGACTGGAAATAAGGCAGTGGTCCCCAACCTTTCTGGCACCAGGAACTGGTTTCATAGAAGACAGTTTTTCCATGGTCAGGGTGAGGAGTAGGGTGTTGGATTCTTATAAGGAATGTGGAACAATGATCTCTGGAATGTGCCGTTTACGGGAGGGTCCTGATGCTAACATGAGCACCTAATGCCACAGCTGATGTGACAGGAGGTGAGCTATAGGGAGTGGCTGTAAACACTCCCTCCCCTGCCACTCACTTCCTGCTGCGCAGCTCAGTTCCTGACAACTGGCCCACAGTCTGGGGGTGGGGACCACAGGGCTGGGGATACTCGGTGCCCCTCTGCCCCTTTGGCTGCCATGGAGGCAACTCTGTGAGCAACATGGGTTCTCCTGCAATCTATCCTTCTTGCCTTAAATCTCACACAGGCACACACAACTGGGAAAAACGCCGTCACACCTTCAGCTATCCTCTTCACCCAAATGATGCCCGGATCATGGATTCAGTCCTGAGCTCCATTTCAAACCTCCAGCAACTGGCTGGCCATGGTCACCTTCCGCTTGCTGGCTGCCCCATCAACCTCACAGTGAACTTGTTTAAGCAGATGATACCTGGTCCTGCAAATAAGCTCCACCAGCTCCAGACATCCTGCTTCCCACCTGCGGTGTCGTGGCTTTCCCTGTTGTCTCTTCAAGTCCACTTTCCACATGCTCTTTAATTTGTGTTTAAGTCGTCCTTTATTTCTTTCCATTATCTATCACCTTAGTTCAGTCTCTTGCAATTTCATGTACGTTCCTTGCAACAGCCCTCTAACTATCCCTTCTGCCTCATGTCTCTTCTTTGGCTCCTTAATAACACCTCTTCCAAACACCGCTGCCAACATAATTCCCTAAAATGCCACTTTCAGTGTGTCATTCACTCAGAAACATCCAGCGACTTCACCATGTCAAGGAATAAGCTTGTGCTCTTCAGCTTAAAAGTCAACCTCCAGATTTGTCTCTATAGACTTCA
The DNA here is from genome assembly GCA_963574355.1 of Loris lydekkerianus. Lineage (NCBI taxonomy): Eukaryota > Metazoa > Chordata > Mammalia > Primates > Lorisidae > Loris > Loris lydekkerianus. Next base: position 10,025 of record CAUYPK010047757.1, read on the forward strand.
TTCCCACTCTTCCCCTAAAGTAAACAAACCAAATAGATTGCTAGTTCTCAGGGCCTTAAACTCACCGGGCAATGCCCACCCCCGCGCCTTTGCTCCAGCTGTTCCTTCTGCGTAAATTGCTTCCCCCTGTTGAGCTTTCTGTCTTCTCAGTTCCTATAAATCTGGATACTCCTCACTCTGTTCTCAGCTCTAAGAAACGTTCCCTGAACCTGAGCACAGGTTCTTACATTTCTCTCTCACTGGTCAAGTTACAAACATTGCCCGGATTTGCTTTCTCCATTTTAGCTCCTTATGTCTGTGTCCAATGCTGTCCCTAGGGTGGAGTTGGGACCACCCGGTACATCTCACCTATTGCATGAATCCATCCTTACTTAGCACTGTCTTTTACCTAGAGTACACAGCTATACCTATAGCGAACAGCTATATTATATTTCATTCCTTGTCTAAAACCTTGGGTCCAAAGTCATACAGATTACAATGAAACTCGCAGAAAATGGCATATAAGATAATTAACACTCATGTCAATGAGCTGCATCCTCCAGGGAATCATTAAATGGGAAATGCCATGGAGTCCACGATCACTTAGACTGAGAATCCAGCAAGGATTGTCCGTAGGACATCAGCAAGGAAAGCAAAGCCTTTTGCAGAAATCAATTTGATAATGACACAGGACTTAAGAACTGCACTTTTCAACAATTGCATAAGCTGCTAAATGCTAAGAGTTAGCATTCTCAGCCCTGAAACAAGAAGTGGCTATTCCAGCAGGAGTGATGAGGAGAAATCTGACGTATGACGTATGAGGGTCTGCAGCATGTGGCAGGCAAACGTTACAGTGCAGGCCTCTGGAGGGCCCCAGCACCACGGGGCAGTCCTTGTCCTTGGTGAGAAACAGGAGTTTATTTTTACTTTTTTTCTACAAATGTTTTATTGATTAAATTAGATATATGATAATAATAATACTTGAGTATAATTTTTTAGTATTACAGACCTATAAGAAAAATAAAATTCTTTTTTTGCAATGATAGCTCAACTGAGATTCAAAGTTTGTGTTGCCTATCATGAATAATGTTTGCCAGCTCATGCCTAGGCCTTAAGGAGATCTTTTACCTTCTACTTTCCCTGTTGAAGCCATCTACTATGTAAGATAAACACATCTACACTAAGATGACCATGCTAAAAGTCCGTCATGTGGAAAAGCATGTATGAAAGTATGTAAAATAGTACAGAAGCACCAGAAATATGAGTGAAGGCTTCTTCTACCTTCCAGCCCAGCTCAGCCATCAAATGAATGCAGTCAACTGCATTCACATGGCTCACATGGAGCAGCAGAACTACCCAGTTCATTACAGTATCAGGAGAAAGAAAAAATATTTTTTAGGATGGCTTGTTACATAGCAATACATAATTTACATAATATTTAACATATATGTGACAAAGAATTAGCCTCAAGAATTTATTTATTTATTTATTTATTTATTTTTTCACTGCATATCTTTCTTTTTTTAAAATTATTTTTTTATTAGTATTAGATCATAGCTGTGTACATTAATGGGATCATGGGGCACCATACACTGGTTTTATACACAGTTTGACACATTTTCATCACACTGGTTGACAAAGCCTTCCTGGCATTTTCTAGTGTTAAGACAATTATATTCTACATTTACTAGGTTTCACATGTACCCTTGTAAGATGCACCATAGGTGTAATCCCACCAATGACCCTCCCTCTGCCATCTTCCCCCCTCCCTCACATCCCTCGCCCCCTTCCCCCTATTCTTAGGTTATAAATGGGTTATAGCTTTCATGTGAAAGCCATAAATTAGTTTCATAGTAGGGCTGAGTACATTGGATACTTTTTCTTCCATTCTTGAGATACTTTACTAAGAAGAATATGTTCCAGCTCTATCCATGTAAACATGGAAGAGGTAAAGTCTCCATCTTTCTTTAAGGCTGCATTATATTCCATGGTGTAAATATACCACAATTTATTCATCCATTCGTGGATCGATGGGCACTTGGGCTTTTTCCATGACTTAGCAATTATGAATTGGGCTGCAATAAACATTCTGGTACAGAAAATATATTTAAAGAAGCAATATATGAAAACCTCCCTAATCTAGGGATAGAAGCCAACATCCATGTACAGGAAATACAGAGATCTCCAATAAAATTAAACAAAAAGATTCACCAAAAAAAAACATAAAAATAAAACAATCAACAGTCAAAGAAAAAATATGAATGAAGAAAGAAAAAGAAACACGTCGCATAGAAAGGAAATTCTCAACAGAAAATTTCTCAACAGAAACCCTAAAGGCCAGGAGAAACTACAATGGTATATCTAAACTACTGAAGGGAAAAATAACCCTAGTAACCAAGAACACTTCATCCTATATTTCAGGAATAAGGGAGAAATCAAAACTTTCTCGCATAAACAAAAGCTAAGGAAATTCGTCGCCGCTGAACTTGCCTTACAGGATTTGCTAAAGGAAATTCTTTAAGCTTAAGCTAAAACAAAAGACCACTAGTTAGTAACAGAAAATATATGAAAGCACAAAATTCAATGGTGAAGAAATACCAACCCATTATCAGAAGATTCTAGAACTGTATGTAACAATGGTATTTAAAGCATTTTTTATCCTGGGTATATAAGGGTTAAAAAACAAAACCATTAATAACAACTATAGCTAAATTAAATTGTCAAGAGATATCTGTCACATAAAGGTATAAATTATGACTCAAAAACATAAAATGGGGTTATAAATGATGGGGTAAAGTTGTTGCATACAAAGAAATGAAAGCTGTTGATACACATATAATTATTAACAAGCCCTATATAAACTTAATGGTCACCACAATGGAAAATTGTTTACTGGAAGCAAAAAACAGAATTAGAAAAGATTCATACCATATCACAGAAAACCATCAAACCACAAAGGAAAATAATAAGAGGAAGTAAGAAACAGAAAATCAATAAGGAAACTCTGCATTTAAACAACATTTTAGGCCAAAAAGACCTCAAAGTCATATACAGAACATTTCATCCAATACCGATAGCAACAGACTATACATTCTTCTCAAATGCACAAGGAACATGCTCTAGGATATATATTACATATATAATTAAATAGGGAACATTAAAATTAATACCACAGAAATATAAAACATATATATATATATAAAACACATTGTATGCCTATACAAAACATCACATGTACCACTTGTTTTGTGCTCTTACATATATATGTATATATATGCACAAAACAAGTCTTTTCAAATTTTAAAAGACTGAAATCATATCACGTACCTTTTCTGACTGCAATGGAAAGAAAGAAAGAATCAATAAGAGGAGAAATTTTGCAAAACTCATAAGTACATAGAAATTAAACACCATGCTCATGAACAACCAATGGGTCAATAAAGAAATTGAGAGGGAAATTAAAAAATTCTTCAGACAAATGAAAGCAGAAACACTAAAACTAATGGAAAACAGTAAAAGCAGCTTTAAGAAGAAAGTCTATAGCAATAAATAACTCCATCAAAAAAAAAAAAAAAGATTGCAAACAAACAACATTGCTCCTCAAGGAATGAGAAAAAAACAATCTAAGCCCAAAGTTAGCAGATACAAAAATTAATAAAGACCAGAGCAAAATTAAATGAAAACAATGCAAAAGAGCAGTGGAACTAAGAATATGTTTCCTGAAAAGATAAAATTGGAAAACCTTTAGCTACACTGAGAAAAAGAAAATTATCAAATAAATACAATCAGAAATTAAAAAGGGAACATTAAAATTAATACCACGGAAATATAAAACATCTTAAGAGACTACTATCAACACTTATGCAGAATAAATTGGTTAACATAGAAGAAATGGATAAATTCCTAGACATGTACAACATACTAAGATTGAATCATGAAGAAATAGAAAATCTTAACAGAAAAATGAATAAAAAGATTTAAATCATTATTAAATGTCTTCCATCAAAGAAAAGGCAAGGAAGGACCTGGTGGCTACACTGCAGAATTCTACCAAATATTCAAAGTAATGCCAATTTTTCTCAAACTCTTCCAAAAATGGAAGAAGGAATATTTCTGAACTGTTTCAAGAATGCTAGCATTACCCTCATGTTATAGGTAGACAAGGACATTCCAAGAAAATAAAATTACAAGCCCAATAACCTTAATGAACATGGATGCAAAAATCCTCAAGAAATACGATCATATTGAATTCAGCAACACATAAAAAGTATCATTCACCCTGATCAACGAGGATTTATTCCCTGGATGCAAAGATGGTTCAAAATATGAAAATCAATAAATGTGACACATCACAGTAACAGAGTGAAGGTCAAAAACCATGAGATCCTCTTGTTTGATGCAGAAAAAGTATCTGATAAAATTCAAAATTTTTTCATTATAAAATCTCTCATCAAACTAGGTATACAAGAAATGCACCTCAACACAATTAGAAGCCAAATATGAGAAACCTACCACTAAAATTATATACTCAATGATGAAAAAAAATCTCAAGTCTTAAGACCTGGAACAAGACAAGGATGCCCCCTCCTGCCATTTCTATTCAACATAGTATTGGGAAGTCCGTGACACATCATTTAGGGAAAAGAAAGAAAATAAAAGGCATCCAAATAGGAAGGGAAGATGAGAAATCATCTCAATTGCTGACAACATGATCTTTTATGCAGAAAACAAAGAAGACATCCTCAAATAACTGTCAGAACTACTAAACAAATATAATAAAGTTGCAAGATACAAAATCAACACACAAGAATCAATAACATTTCTATGTACTATCAGTGAACTATATAAACATGAAATAAAGAGAAAATCTCATTTATAATAGTCACAAAAAATTACATAGGAATAAATTTAATCAAGAAGCTGAAAGACTCATGCACTGAAAACTATAAAAGATCAATGAAAGAAACTAAAAAAGAGACACAAAAATAAAAGATATCCCATATTCATGGAAGAATTAATATTTTTATAATGTCCAAACTACCCATGGATTCAATGTAATCCCTATAAAAATTAAATATCATTTTTTTTCATAGAAATATAAAACAATCCTAAAATTCAAACAGAACCACCACCAAAAAAAAAAAAAAAAATCACCAAGGCAATAATGAACAAAAAGGGCAAAACTAAAGAGTTTGCACAACGTGATTTTAATGTATACTACAAAGTTATAGTAATTAAAATAGCATCTTAGTAGCATAGAAATAGACAAAACAATAAATGGAAAAGAACAGAACGGCCAAAAATGAACCCACACCTGTATAGTAAATTGATTTTCAACAAAGGTGCCAAGAATTCACAATGAAAAGGGGATAATCTCTTCAATAAATGGTATTGGAAAAAACTGGTCACCATTCCCCATGTAAAATAATGAAAGTTTAATCTAATCTCACTCCATATTCAAAAATCAACTTAAAATGGATTAAAGACTTAAAGTTTTGGGGTTTTTTTAGACAGAGTCTCAAGCTGTCACCCTGGGTAGAGTGCCATGGTGTCACAGCTCACAGCAACCTCAAACTCAGGCTTAAATAATCCTCTTGCCTCAGCCTCCCAAGTAGCTGGGACTACAGGCACCTGCCACAATGCCCATCTATTTTTTTGTTGTTGTTGTAGTTGTCATTGTTTGGCGGGCCCAGGCTCAATTCTAACCTGCCAGTTCCGGTGTATGTGGCTGGTGCCCTAGCCACTTGAGCTACAGGTGCCAAACCTAAACACTTAAAGTTAAGACCATAAAATATAAACCAATTAGAAAAAAACATAGGGAAAAAACTATAAGACATTGGTCTGGACAAGGACTTTTTGGATTTGAACACAAAAAATACAAGCAACAAAAGAAAAAGAGTTATTTTCCCCCAGATGGATGACTCTAGAGGCATGTGCAGTGCACCTCATCAATTTAGGGAAACCAAAATAGTGGGTAGATAGATGAACACACATTGAATATATTATCCAGGAAAAAAATATGAAAGTTCAGCAGTGAAGTGAAAGGAAACTTTGGATTCTGGGAAGGAAAAGAAGGGAAGGCAGCCCTCATGGCTAGGACCAGCCAAAAACTGTGAGAGGATTTCAATATGAAGAGGGTGAGGTAATGTCTTTCTGTGGTCTACATTCTCACTGGAGAATCATGCATCCAGGCCATGACAGAGCAACTTGACCCTCCCAAGGCCTCAATCTAACTTAGGGAATAGCCAAGGGACTATGAGAAAAAACTTCTTTGGAGAGTGTCCCAAACACTGCAGCTACAGTAAGATACTATTCTTGATTTTAGTTCTTTTTTTTTTTTTTTTTTTTTTTGTGTGTGTGTGTGTGTGTGTGTGTGATCGTCTCCCTATATTGCCCTCAGTAGAGTACCATGGCATCACAGCTCACAGCAACCTCCAACTTTCGGGCTTAAGTGATTCTTTTGCCTCAGCCTCCCAAGTAGCTGGGATTACAAGTGTCCACCACAACACCCAGCTTTTTTTTTGCTGTAGTTGTTTACCTGGCCCAGGCTGGGTTCAAACCTGCCACCCTCAGTTTATGTGGCTGGTACCATAACCACTGTGCTACAGGCCCTGAGCCAATCTTAGTTCTTAATGACCTGTGAGTGGTCCCGGGAGCCAGTGGCAGTGATAGTCTTTAGCAATGGAAACACACAGGTGGCACTTAGGGAACTCAGGATCAAGTAGGGGAAAAGGGTCTCACACCCAGAACTGAAAAACTACCATGGTGTAGGCTCCAGCTCCTGGTCGTATAACTAGGTTCTCCTCACCCAATGGGGACCTAAACAGATGGAGAGTTGCTTCAGAGGCTGGATATTGAGCCAGGTGGCATCTCCTGTGGCACAGGACTGCATTATAGACTAGAAGCCAACTACAGCAATTGACTGGCCCAACTGGCTGCCATAGTAGGGAAGGGGCCAAAATCCCAGCCAGCACTGAAGCATAAGAAGGAAGGCCAAGGCTGTATCCCCTGGGACCATTCCTCTCCCCCTGTTCTGAGACCTCAGTGAATCAGTGGTCTGTCCTAACTCAGGCATTTGGCCAAGGACCTAAGAACTGCTCAGGCTCTCCTGCTAGGACTGATACAGGCATTTGCCATTAAAAGCTCTAAGTGCAGGCTTGCTGGTTTGAGCTCCACCCAGCTTTGCCTACTTCCCTAAGACTGAATGTGGGATCCAGGCTCCTGGGTGTTCCATGACTAATCCACCACCTGCAATCCTGGAGCACTTCCCCCAAGGAACAGAGGCTGGACCTAAATCCTACTGCTACCATTGCAGGTGGGTCGTAACTGCAAGTGCCATCTATTGCCTGGAGGCCAGCCCACACAGCCCATTACAACTGCTAACACAAGAGCACAGGACTTGAGAACATAACAGATTAAACCAAGCAGAAGAAAGAATCTCAGAACTTGGAATACAGGGCTTCTAAAATAATCCAGTCAGATAAAAATAAGAAAAAAGGAATTAAAAAGAATGAACAAAGCCTTCAAGACATTTGGTACTATATAAGCAAACGCATTTATGAATTATTGGTATTCCTGAGGTGAAAGAAATACCAAAAAGTTTAGAAAATCTATTTCAGGAAATAATCAATGAAAACTTTCCAAGTCCAGCAAGAGATTTAGACATCCAGATACAAGAAGCCCAACAATCACAAGGAAAATACACTATAAAAAGTACTTCACCATGGTATATGATAATCAGACTGTTTGAAGTCAAAGTGAAAGAAAGATTTTTAAAATTAGCGAGAAGAAAATATCTTATCACCTATTTTAAAAATCAGACTAACAGCAAACTTCTCAGCAGAAACCTTATAGGCCAGAAGAGAATTTTACTAGATCTAAAGACAGACATAGACAGCAATATAATAATAGTGTAGGACTTCAACACCACTTTCACAGCATTACACAGATGATTTAGACAGAAAAATCAACAAAGAAATGTTACCAAATGGACCTAACAGACTTTTACAAAGCATTCCACACAACAACTAAAGATTATACATTCTTCTCATCACCACATGGAATATTTTCCAAGATAGACCATATGTTAGGCCACAAAAATAAATTAAATTTTAAAAAATCAAAATCATATAAATTATTTTTTCAGGCCACAGTGGTATAAAACTAGAAATCAATACCAACATAAAATATAGAAATTCAAAGAAATTAAACAGCATGCTCCTAAAGGATCTTTACATTAATGATAAAATTAAGATGACAAGATTTTTGAGACAAAGTCTCAAGCAGTTGCCCTGGGTAGAGTGCTTGTAGTGTCACAGCTCATAGCAACCTCCAATTCTTAGGCTTAAGTGATTCTCTTGCCTCACCTGCCACATGCCCAGCTATTTTTTTGTTGCAGTTATCATTGTTGTTTTAGCAGGCCTGGGCCTGGCTTGAACCCGCCAGCCTCAGTGTATGTGGACAGCGCCCTACCCACTAAGCTATGGGTGCCACCCAAAAATTAAAATTTTTTTGAAATGAATGACAAATTTTAAAAATCCATCAAAATGGAATGGTACTGGCATGTAGTCTAGAAAAAAAGTCCACATAATTAACAGCTTCTGATCATCAACAAAGTCGTCAAGAACATAGAAAGGAGATAAAATAGTTTCTTCAATAAATAGTGTTGGGAAAACTGTATATCCACGTGCAAAAGAATGAAATTAGATGCTCATCTCACACTATATCCAAAAATCAACTCAAAATGGATTACAGCTTAAATGTAAGACCACAAATATAAAACTACTTGAAGAAAACATAGGGAAAAAAAGACATTTTCTGGATGAAAATTTTTTATGTGACCTTAAAACCACAGGCAACAAAAGTGAAAATAAATGACATTACATCAATCTAAAACACATCTCAAACAGCAAAGGAAACAACAGAGTGACGATATAGTCTATGAAATTGGAGAATATATTTGCAACTATACATGTCATAAGGGATAAATTTCTAAAATACACAATAAACTAAAACAAATCAATAGCAAGTAAATAATCCAATTTTAAAATAAAAAAGCTAAATAGACATTTCTCAAAAGAAGATATACAAATGGCCAAATTATACATGAAAAACTGCTCAATGTCACTAATCATCAAAGATATTAATGTAAATTAAACCACTATGAGATTTCACCTCACACATCAGAATGGCTATTAGCAAAATAGCAAAAGATAATCCATTCCTGTGTCGGTGGGCATTTAGGCTGTTTCCACATTTTGGCAATTGTAAATAGAGCTACGATAAACAGTGTAGTGCAAGTGTCCCTGTGATAAAAGTATGTTTTTTTCTACTGGGTAGATGCCCAGCAAAGAGATTGCAGGATCAAATGGGAGGTCTAGCTTGAGTTCTTTGAGGGTTCTCCATACTGCCTTCCAAAAAGGTTGTATTAGTTTGCAGTCCCACAGGCAGTGTAAAAATGTTCCCTTATCTCCACATCCATGTCAGCATCTGCAGTTTTGAGACTTTGTGATAAGGGTCCTTCTCACTCGGGTTAGATAATATCTCAGGCTGGTTTTGATTTGCATTTCTCTAATAATTAGGGACAATGAGTATTTTTTCACATATTTGTTAGCCATTCGTCTGTCTTCTTTAGAGAAGGCTCTATTCATCTCTCTTACCCAGTGATCTAAGGGATTGTTGGCTCTTTTTATGTTTATTAATTTGAGTTCTCTGTAGATCCTATTTATTAAGCTTTGTCTGAATCAAAATATGAAAATATCATTTCCCAATTTGTAGGCTG
>CAUYPK010047758.1:0-13802 GCA_963574355.1 Loris lydekkerianus
GTGGCTCAGTCTGGGGCCCCAGACAATGCCCAAAGTTCTCCACACTCCTGCTCAAGCTCTCCCCAAGGCAGTTCAACTGAGTGCCAAGTCCAAGAACACCAAAACAGTTCACAAGTAAGGCCCTTCCGGTTTGCAGTCTCATTGCTGCTTGTGCTCATGGTTGCCGGCGTGATTAGGTCAATCGAACACACACAGCCTCTTGCCAGTTCTCCGCTGTTTTTGTCCTCCTCTTGGGGTCCAGAAGTTCCTTGCTGGTTCCCTGTATCCTCAAAGGGATGATTATAGGCAGATCCCACTGGCCAGAGATGCCTGGAGTCCTGTCTACCCAGACTCGCTGTGTCCAGTTGCGGGGAAGCTGTTACTCAGCCGACATCTTTTATCCTCTTTCCTATGTAAATGATTTTTTATTGAATCCTTGACATTTAGGTATTATAGTATGAGACTCTGGATTTTATTAAATCTTCTGTTTTAGTAGATCTCTCCTGACATCATGTTGGCAGGGGAAGTTTTCACTCCTTGTTACTGCCATGTGGAAGTAGAAATCCAGGTTCTTCATTTCTCCTCCATTAACACTCCTTAGAAGTAGATGACACTTTATTATTGTTGGTTAGGAGTAGAAAGTCGAAACTTCCCTTTTATGCCTTTACTAACATGGCGTAGGCCTATAGAGATTCGTGTATCTTATTCTTGCCCACCATGTGGCCTCCAATGACTTTGCTATTGGGGTATAAAAGATTTAGCTCCTCACATGGCCTTCTCTGACATGCTACCCCTGTAGGTTGGTTGGGGCACCTCATTAGAGCCTGAGGAAGGTAGAAGTCTCGGTTCTCCACTCAGGGTTTCCTCATGGGGAATGAGGGTAAGGCTGCCATTTTTCTCCTGTTATTTAGCTAGAGTATGGTGACTATTATCTAAAAGTTTTTTATCTTGCTAGGCTGCCCATTCTTGGTCCTTTGTCTACAGAGAGCTGGCTTTCTTAAAGCTTTTTCTTTTGTCTATGCCCATTGGCATTTTAAAATTTCTGGCTTTTCTTATACCCAGTCTAGGATATATGAAGTAAGAGAATACAAAGGGCACTCACCACTTTGTCATTCCTTAAGTCTTGAAATGTCTTGAAGTCCCTAGTGAGTCTGCCTTCTTTTCTTCAGCTTTGAGACTATTCTTATGTTTGTTTTACATATAATGCACAGGTTTTTAACTGTACTTAGTTGTAGGAATAGAGAGAAGTACAACTGCTATGTCTTATCCTAGAACTAGAAACTCAGACTTACTTTTTATTGTCTAACTTACCATTTTTAATATGTTGTCCTGTCAGCCAACAGACTCTTAGATCTATAATGTTCGTAATGGTCATTGAAATGGTATATTTTAATCATGTCCTCTCTTAGCTCTCTTTCATCCTTTGAATCCTTTAATTGAGTGTCAGAAGATGATATTCAGCTTGATTATGATCTCTATAAATATTTTCATGGTATTTTTCAAGAGAAACTCTATGACTTTTTATTTCCAACTCAGAGCACGGTAATTTTAACGACCTCCTGGAATTTTTTGAATACAGAGAAAAATTGCAATAAGTCCTCATTTCATTTAAAGTCATGCTCAAATGTCACCTCTTTAGAAAAGCGTTTCATGACCATTCTCTATATACCCTGCTTTATTTTATTTGTATCATGTATAACTATTTGATATTTTATTCTTCACATCACTTATTATTCTCTGATATCTTATATTTATGTATTTGTTTATTTTTTTTTTCTCATTTCCAAGTATAAAAGATCAATAAGGGTAGAGGCTGTTTTGTTTCCCGTGTCTAGAAAAGTCCTTGGCATATAGTAAGCTCTAAATAATTTTTTTTTTTTTATGATTGAATGAATAAACACTACACAAGTGATTTGGGTGGAGTATAGAGTAAAAAAGAGAAAATTCTAAGTACTTAGCCTAAAGAATTTCAATGAACTTATATGGTAGTAGACAACATTAGATTAGATCTATACATTAAACTTAGATCAAAATATATGAGGAAAAGATAATAACTTCTATTTTTTCTCTTACATTGTTCTTTCTTCTTTTCATCCAAGCTACAAAACTAAAGTAGGATGGGGCAAGATCTTTCTGAAAATGACACGTGAGGCACTCTGATGAGAAGTGGTAAATTCACAAATTAAAGACTTAACCAGAAATTTCAACATTTTGCATAGATGATAGAAGCAAGTGACAGTTTGGCCTGCTGCCCCAGGTAAATTAAAACTCATGTAATCCCTGGAGTACCTGGATACATTCCAAATGCAGGTCTCTTAGATGAAGCTCAATACCTTGAATTGAATCCAGATTTTACAGGGAAGAAGTTAAATGAATAGACAAAAGTAGCGTTGTCATTCTTTGCAATCATAATCCTTTCATGTTTCCCCCCTCGATATTAATTTAGATGCAGCTACTTATGGAGCCCCACATAGACTGGGATTTCTGTACTTCTCCCAGGAGAGGAAAGGATGCAACCTTTTCCCTGAGATGTCATTGCACCTTGTCTCCAAGGCTAGAAAGAGATGAGATATTTCTCATTTCATCTGTTAGTTTGATATCTCTCTAAGAAACACAGATATCAGGCACCATAATTAGACAAAAGAAAACCGTTTTACAGTCTCCCATTATATAAATATAATATGTCTTATAAGGCATATTCAGAATATGGATAGTATATAGTATACCATAGTAAAAATTAGGGCAATGCTAAAACAAAAATTGAATTTAAATTCACCTTAGTGTCCTTTTAAATGTAATAGCCTTCTTGGGAAACACAGTTCAGGTTTTAGAACATTAGTTATGCACAACACTTATCCTGTATACCTGATATCACCTGAGCCTTAAAAACTACAGTGTTACCTGGCCCTTTCCAGAAAAATTTATTCCAGAAATTATATTATCTCTTGAACAGGCAAAGCTTTTACTCAAATGAGCTATCTTCAGTAAGCTCTCCATCAAATTCTGTGCCATTGGCGCAGTTGTTTTAATTTTACCTAAGTGCTTGCTGGCTGACTTTTAACCCCAAAAGACAAAGCATCTTACTGGAAGGAATTTAAGTTTGGGTAGGAAAAAAAAAACAAAAAAAAAAAAAACAAAAAACAGTCGCCTTCTTGACCACTACTTCCACTACTTCTTTCCACTGCTTCTTTCCACTACTAGTGGAGATGAGGGAAAGAGTGAAGGAAAAGAACCCTTGTTTCTAATTTGAGTCACCTGCTTTGAAGAGTTGTTTATTTGCAGCATATGGATGACCTCCATAAGAACAAGTTCACTGAAAGAAATATTTCCTGCCAAAGCAAAGTGTGATGATTTGCTCCCGCAAAATTATATTTCAAATAATTTGGCATAATTTTGACTTTGTTCTGCTGACTCAAGGAAGGGGCTAACATAATGGGGTATACTTTTTTCCTTAGTTTTTATTCTAATGATATATCACCATTTGCAAGTAGTTGTAGGTAGTGAATAAAAGAATGAACAAGGGAGAAATTTGGTGGCTTTTCTTGTAACCTTATGCATGTAAGATAAAAATGCTATAAAACATGGAAAATATTTTTAACTATATTTTTTGGCTGAATTTCATAAACCTGAGTAATAATAGTTTTATCCATCCATCTATCTATCCATCCATCTATCCATCCGTCCATTCCTTCAGTATTTATTCAAGTGCCTTCTGCCCCAGGCAGATGATACACCCACAAGAAAGATACAGAAGTAGACCTTGTATTCCATTGGGCCTTTGATAGTGTCTTGCTCTTTCCTCTGAAGTGCACACCTATTTTATTTATTTTGTTTTCCTCCAAAAGATAGTGAGCTACTCTATGGTGGAAATCTTATCATGTGTTTTCTATGATGCTAGACATTTAACAAAGACTTTTTGGACTAGGTTGAACAAAGATTTTTGAAGTAAGGAAGTAAGGAAAGTTTCAGAAATAGTCACAGGATATTAGATCTAGAAGGGACCTTAAAATTATCTAGCTCATAGATTTTCAAACTGTGTTTCCCAAATTCCTGAAGGTATCTCATGGGTACCTTTAAGACTGCTTTCAGGGAGAAGGGGAGGGACAACAGAACAGCTATAGAACTCTTATAACCTTCACTATGCTTCAATCATCAGATTTACACTTTCAGGTCTTTTATGTAGGATTTTCCATTAATAGGTCATTTGAAGAAAGGGTTACCTGCTAAAAAAATATTAAAACCACTGATTGGTCAAATACTTCTCCCTTATGGGTCTTGAAAAAGGTAGGGTAATTTGTTCAAAGGCATACAAATATTTAATAATACTCTTAGAACTAAAATCTAAATTCTAATTTTCAGTCTGTGGTTCTAACTGTGACATTCTGAAGTTTACTAGTTCACAACTGTTGCATAAGATCAGCATAATGCTTGACACATAGATGCCATAATTGAAAGAATAAATGTAAAAATCTACGTTGATAGCACTTTATCTCTCTTTGGACATAGTTCAATATCTCTGCACTTAAAGTGACTTTCACACAGTAAGCTTAAAGGGGGTGGTTGTACTGGTGATTGTTATACTTTGTTGTTCCATCTATCTATAGTAAAGCACTCTAATCCTTTTATTCTATTCTAATCATCTTCCCCTGAACCCACCAGCCTTTCAAACATCTTGTTTTTTGCTGTTGATCTCTGACTGCAGTCCATGGGACAGAATGGATGTTGAAACAGAAACATATATAGGCAATTGTAACTTAAAGCTCAAGTAACTAACTTAAGCTGCTCTATATGCTGTTGCCTTACGTGTTTAATTATGTAAAAATTAACAGTTGTCTATTGTCAAGATTAAGAAAATAAATAAATGATTATAAAACACCAGGTGTGAGGCTCGGTGCCTGTAGCTCAAGTGGCTAAGGCACCAGCCATTTACACCAGAAGTGGCTGGTTTGAATCCAGCCCAGGCCTGCCAAACAACAATGACAACTATAACCAAAAAATAGCTGGGCATTGTGGCGGCACCTGTAGTCCCAGCTACTTGGGAGGCGGAGGCAAGAGCATCACTTAAGCTGAGGAGTTGGAGGTTGCTGTGAGCTGTGATGCCACAGCACTCTACCCAGAGCAACAGCTTGAGGTCTGTCTCAAATAAATAAATAAATAAAATAACACCAGGTACACTAAAAATGCTTTTGAAGGTTCAGTTAAGTTTTTTGTTAGTTTGTTTAACTAATGGCTTTCAAAGTATTGTTGAAGAGGGCCAAGATGGCAGACTAGAAGTTGTATGCACATGCTGCTCTCTAGGAGAGGATTCAAAACTGTAAGTAGATGTACGGATGTACCCTTTTGGAGAGAGCATTGTAGATCATCAGAGAACTGACAGGAGATACTCAGTGCAGGAGACAGGGATGGGGATCTCTGCACACCCAGATTGGAAGGTATTTGGGGAAGACCCCTGCACATGAGAAAGTGATAAAGGAGAGAGCCCCAGGGCCCCATGCTCCCCATGTGGACACTGAGACTTGGGGCCCCCAAACAGCACTGCAGGTCTCTGTGCTGATCAGGGAACTACTTGGAGACTATATAGTAAAGTTACATCAAAGAGTAGGATCAGCAGGTTCCTACTGTCTCACTTCCTGGGTTGCTTTAGCTGATGCCACTCTGAGGTCTCAGGTCTAGAGTTCCAGGTCTACACAAGGATTAGCTTTGCTGCAGCTGCTCCAACATCATCCCGTGTTGGCCAGGGAGGAGGCTGGTAGAGCAGATATACTAATGTGCTTGTGACTGGGATCTGGTTACCTACTACCAGGGAACTCAGAGCTTGAGGGGTCTCATGGTAGTAGCCTTGGTGGGACCTGAATAGTGTGAAATCCCCAGCCATTTAGTGGCCCAGCTCCTATGGCCCTGTACCTTGACTAATGGAAAAAGCCCCCTGATATGTGCACTACCACACTGAGGCCCATCTGGCTGCTGAGCAGAGATTCACATCCCCACAGACCCACCCATCCCCTGCCACATACCACCATTACACTTAGACCTGTATGGAGTGAAAGCCTGCAGCCCTGACACTTGCAGCCACTGCCTAGATAACTTCATAAAAAAGACCACGTGCGATAGCACTATAGATGCCACCACTGTAAAAATATCCAAAAGTTATACCTCAGAGCTCTCATAAAACAATAGCACAGAAGAGAAAACCAGACAACAGTGTATCATACAACATAATGAACACAGTATCATCCCACATATCAATATTAATACTCAACATCAATAGTCTGAATGCCTTACTCAAATGATGTAGACTGGAAGAATAGATGGAAAAAAAACAAAAACAAAAACAAAAACAAACAACTCAAGTATTTTCTATCTCCAAGAAACACACCTGAACTACAAGGACTCATCCAGACTCAAGTTTAAGGGTTGGAAAAAAAAAATTCCACACAAATGGAAAACAAAAGTGAGCAGGTATAATCATTCTCACATGAAGTATAATAGACTTTAAATCAACAATGATAAAAAAAGAAAAAGATGGTCATTATATAATGGTAAAAGCAAGAAGACATAATAATCCTAAATATATATGCACCTAACATAGGAGCTCCCAATTTCATAAAGCAAATTTTTCTAGATCTAAGCAAAGAAATAAACAGTAGCATCTTAATTCCACATACCTTAATACTCCACTAACAGAACTTACAGATCATTGAAGCAGAAGATCAAAAAAGAAATACTGGACTTAACAGGGACTATAGAACAAATGGACCTAAGAGACACTTACAGAACATTCTACCCCCCAAATACTGAATATACATTTTTCTCATTAGCACATAGGACATTTTCCACGATTGATCATATCTTAGGTCACAAAAAAACTCTCAGTGAATTAAAAAAAAAAAATCATACCATATATCTTCTCAGACCACAGTGGGATAAAACTAGAAATGAATTCCAAGAGAACTACTCAAAACTACACAATCATAAAAATTAAACAACCAGCTATCTAATCATCCTTGTGTCAATAATGAATTTAAGATAGGAATCAAAACATTGCTTGAACTGAATAACAAAGGGGACATAAGTTTTACAAATCTATGGGATACAGTCAAAGTAGTCCTAAGGGAAAAATTTATAGCCTTAAATTCCTACATTAGAAAAACAGAAAGATCATAAATTAACAACCATGTATCACACCTCAAGGAACTAGTAAAAGAAGGACTAACCAAACGCAAAGCCAGCAGGTAAGAAAAAATAACAAACCTCGGACCAGAACTGAACAAAACAGAAACAAAAAACAGAAAGGATCAATGAAACAAAAGTTGGTTCTTTGAAAAGATAAACAAAATTGATAGAGTAGTAGTCAGATTAACCAGAAACAGAAGAGAAAAGACTCAACATCAATCAGAAATGAAAAAGGAGACATCAAATATAGACATCTGATCCTACAGAAATACAAAATATCAGGCATGACTATCACATAAACCTCTACAAAAACTAGAAAACTTAGAGGAAATGAACAAATTCCTAGAAAAACAAAACTTTCCAAGCATGAATTAGGAATAAATATAAGTCTTGAACAGAATGATAATGAGCAGTGAGTTTGAGACAGTAATAAAAAATATTCCTGGGTGGCACCTGTGGCTCAAAGGAGTAGGGTGCCAGCCCCATATATTGGAGGTGGCAGGTTCAAACCCAGCCCCGGCCAAAACTGCAAAAAAAAAACAAAAAACAAAAACAAAAAATTCCAATTAAAAAAAACCTGTGCCAGCAAAGTTCACAGCTGAATTCTACCAGATATACAAAGAAGAACTGGTACATACTTAAGAGAAAATATTTCATAACCTTAAGAAGGAAGGAATGCTCCCTAAATCATTCTGTGAATCCGGTATCACCCCCAATACTAAAACTAGGAAAGGACACAACACGAAAAGTAAACTACAGACCAATATTAATTATGAACATAAATGTAATAATCCTCAACAAAATACTAGCAAGCTGTATTAGACAGCACATCAAAAAGATAATCCTCCATGAGCAAGTGGATTTCATCCAAGATGCAAGGACAGTTTAACATACGCAAGTCAATAAACATGATTTACCAAATAACAGAGATAAAAAGCCATACAATCATCTCAATAGGTGCACAAAAAGCATTTGATAAAATTCAGTACATTTTCATGATTAAAACCCTCATCAAACTAGACATAGAAGGAATGTACCTTGAAATTATAAAAGGCATATATTACAAACGCATAGCCAACATCACACAGAATGGGAAAAGTTGAAAGCATTCCTTCTAAGTAGTGGAAGAATACAAGGGTGAATCCTGTTATCAGTTCTATTCAACATAGTATTGGAAGTCTTAGCAATAACCATCTGGCAAGAGAAAGAAAGCAAGGGCATCTAAATTTGGGAGGAAGAGGTAAAAGTATCTCTATTTGCCAATGATATGGTCTGGTATCTAGAAAATCCAAAAGATGCTTCCTGAATACTCTCAGAATTGATAAATTCAGCAAAGTCTCACTTCACAAATTCACTGTTGCAAATCAGTAACATTTCTGTATACTAATAATGGTTAAGGTGAGAGTCAAATGAAGGAATCATTATTATTCACAACAGTTGTAAAGTGAACAAAATACCTAAGAATATACTTCACCAAGGAGATGAATGGTCTGTACAAGGATAATTACAAAAGAGTGTTAACAGAACTTGCAAATCACGGAAACAAGTGGAAAAAAAAATCTCTTTCTCATGGATTGGTATAATCAATATCTTTAAAATGTTCATATGCCCAACATGATTTACAGATTCAATGCAATTCCCATCATAATACCAACATTATTTTTCACAGATCTAGGTAAATTAATCCTGAACTTCATATGAATCCAAAAAATAGCCCACATAGCCAAAGCAACCTAATGCGAAAAGAACTGATCTGGAGGTATCACATTACCTGATTTAAAATTATACTACAAGGCTGTAGTAACCAAAACAGCTTAGTACTGGTATAAAAGTAGAGAAATAGACCAATGAAACAGAAAAGAGATCCCAGAAATAAAACCATCTACCTACAACTAACTAATTTTTGACAAAGAAGACAACAATATATGCCTAGAAAAAGAAACTATTTAATAAATGGTGCTGGTAAAATTGGATAGCCCTGTGCACAATGAAATGGGACCCCTATCTCTCACTATATACTAAAATTAATTAAAGATGGATAAAATACTTTAATGTAAGGCATGAAACCATAGAAATTATAGAAGAAAATATAGGAACATCTCTTTGGTCAGCAGCCTAAGCAAAGAATTCATGACTAAGACCCTAAAGGCAAATACAGCAACAACAAAAATAAGTTGAATGGAACTTAATGAAATTCAAAAGTTTCTGCACAGCAAAGAAAATAATCAACAGAGTTAATATGTAACCTATGGAATAGAAGAAAATATTCCAAAAATATACCTCCAATAAATGTCTAATATCCAAAATCTATAAAGAACTCAAGTCAGCAAGAAATAAACCATACTAAATCATATCAAAAAATGGACAGAAGACATGAACAGAAATTTTTCAACAGAACATAGATGAATAGCCAACAGACATATGAAAAAAGGTTCAATATCACTAATCATCAGGGAAATGTATATTAAAACTACAATGAGATGCCATCTTAAACCTATCAGAATGGGCATTATTAAAAAGTCAAAAAGCAGTGGGTACTGGTGTTGATACAAATAAAAAGGAATGCTTTCATACAGTTGATGGGACTGCAAATTAGTATCATCTCTATAGAAAACAGTATAGATATTCCTTAAAGAAATAAATGTATACCTACCATTCCATCCAGAATCCCACTACTGGATATTTACTGAAAGGAAATGAAGTCATTTTATCAAAAAGACACCTGCACTCAAATGTTTTCTGTGCATAATTCACAATTACAAAGATGTGAAATCAACCTAAGTTCCTATCAATTCATGAGTGGATAAAGAAAACATGGTATATATATATATATAGCATTACTCAGCCTTATAAAGGAATGAGATAATGTCATTTGCAGCAACTTGGATGGAACTGGAGACCATTATCTTAAGTGAAGTATCTCAGGAATAGAAAACCAAACACCGTATATTCTCACTAATAATTTGGAGCTAAACAATAGGTACACCTGGGCAAAAACAACTCTCAGTTGCTCAGTTGTTCATCCTTGGGTCAATAATGGATTTAAGATAGAAATCAAAACATTGCTTAAACTGAATGATAAAGAGGACATAAAGACATTAGAAACCAAGAAAAAGGTAATGCAGGAGGAGGTGTGTGAGATTAAAACTTATCTGTTAGGTACAATGAACTCTTTTCTGGTGTTAGACACACCAAAAGCCCCAACTTAAGGGTTACACAGGATATCCATCTAACAAAAACACTTATACCCCCTTAATTAATATTTTGAAATTAAAAAAAGGATTTTTTAGCCATAATTTGACCTACCTTTCTCATTGCATGTATACAGTTGTGAGTTTCATTTTAATTAGTGATTTTAGCTTTTGCTGTATTAACTTCTCTAGTTTTGTAGGTTTAGTTGGTTTCCTCCTTTTTTGCCTTCCCTGTTGCCTTCTCAGTCTGTTTCTCTATTGGATGTCTTCTCCAGTTCAGATTTCCTACTATTACTGACAAGGATTTGCGCTTTCCTCAAGAGGAGATCTATTAGGACTGTAGTCCTCACATCTTTCAGTCAGATCCTATAGTACCAGTTTGGCCAGAATCTTCCCTCTTTGACTTTAATATAAGACTGCTTTAGGGAAGGTCTGCTTCTGTCAGCTATTGTTGCTAACACCATTGCCAGTGCAATCAGAGGGAGCAAATTAGCTTTTTGGACAGATAGAATGAGGTTTTATTTCTCTTTCCAGTTTATTCTTGCTATGGGAGGCTGTTAACCTCTTTCTTATTAGCACTCTAGTAATAGAGAAAAGTATTATAAAACAAAGTTAGAATTCAAAGTTGAACTTTGGTCTCCATTCGTTAAAAAAAAAATAAAAAGAACCTTCACTATGCTAAGTTTTCAATATTGATTTAAGGCTGCATTTATAGTTTTCTTTTGCTCTCCACTTCATTTTTTTCCATAGAGATGATTTTGTTATAATGAATGGCAAGTACATCCCATTCTTGCCAGTTGTTTTTAAATGGATTTTTTTTTCTTAGAGTAGTTGTATCTATTGTGGTGTAGGTTTTGGTATTATGTATTGAGAGTTCATAATTTAATCTTTTCAGGTTTTCATCTTTATTTGATGACATTGATATATAGAACTATGGCTCTTTATATTCATAAGATTTTCTAACTACATATAATTATTTTACAGCTTAATTTTTTTTTTCTTAGAGTTGGGATCTCTCTTGGTCTTGCTATGTTGCCCAGGATGACCTTGAACTTTGTCTCAAGAGATTATCCCTCTTGAGCCTCCCAAATAGCTGGGACTATAGGTAGTACTTATCTGTACCACTATGCCAGCTTACAATTATTTTTAAAACCTATGGATTTGGATAAATTAAGATCATTTTTATCACTTTCCATATAGTGGATTACCAGGATATTTTCAGAGATTTGAAACTGAGTTTATTAGATGATTTGAGGGTCTGAGACTGACTAAGTCAGAAACTTACTTAGTTTTCATGGTGTATCGAACACCTCTTGGGAGTGAGACACAATTATAAGAGGGACTTTATCTAACAAATGCAATCAGTGTAACCTAATTCTTTGTACTCTCAATTAATCCCAAACAAACAAGAAAAGTATAAATTTTAAAAAAGAAACTTAGTTTAACAGACAGACAGCTTGACAGCTGATTTTCTAGCCTAGAATCATGCTGGAACTGAGAGTTACATACTTAGAGTGACTTTTATTTTTAACACATCAGAATTCTTGAATGTTATATAGCATAAGATAATAATTTATATAATGGTCAACAAATATTGACTATAACCATTCATATTAGCAGTTAAAATATTAGTTTCACAATAGTTGGCTTAAATTTGTTCTATGACTAAGTCAACATTTCCTACAATTGATGTAAATACATTCTTCTTTAAGATGTGTATCTGGGTTAGACAGTAAAAAAAACAACTATCTGGATTTTAGTCCTGATTTTTCTATGAATCATCTTTCCTCTGTCATCTGGACTTTTTGTCATAGAGGTCACTTGGTAGATATGACTCTGCTAATGTATCAACATGACTATTTTTTTTTTAATTTACATTAATATGAGTGGGGGAGATGAGATGGTGGACTGAAGCCAGCTTTCCACAGAGGCTCCCGTCCAGAAGGAGAGTTAACGGACAAAAATTTAGTAAGTAACTTGGTGGATTCGAGCTGCACCAAGAAAGAAGGTTGAAGAAGACACATCAACACCCCTGAGGTGAGCTGAGACCACAAGGATGCAAACAAAAGGTACAAAATCTATCACCACGCAGACGGGAGTCCCCCCTCCCACATGAGACTGGCTCAAGAGCCCCACAAACAAACAAACAGGCAGAAATTAAAGGCCCTCCCACTACACTTCACGGGAGTGACCTTCTAAAACCTGGACCTACCTCCCCTACTAGGGCGCCATGGCATTCTCCCACCAGGCATAAAAGTGTATAAAACTTTAAATATCTTTGCCAGCAACCCTGAACTCCCACCACTCCCCTCCACTCACCCTGAGGTCTGGAGGCCTGTCCCCCAGGAGTTTGTATTATTGGGTGATTTCTTGAGGGGTGTGGACAGTGCCCAAGCTGCGACTGGTCAGCACTGACTCTGAGGCATGCAAGTGAGGACAGGGCACTCGGCTGAGGGGGAGTCACGCCTCGGCGGCACTTCCCTGCGGCGCGGTGCAGCAGCCCTCCTTGGGCAGCAATACGGCCAGGCATAAAACTGAGTGAAACTGTAGCTTCCCGGTTTGCAGTGCTGAGCTCCCAGCACTCCCCCCAACTCTCACTCAGGGGTCTGGGGGCCTGTCCCCCAGGAGTTCAGATTCTTGGGTGATTTCTCGAGGGATGTGGACAGTGCCCGAGCTGCGACTGGTCAGCGCTGACTCTGAGGCACGCAAGCGAGGAAAGGGCACTCAGCTGAGGGGGAGTCACGCCTCAGCGGCACTTTCCTGCGGCACATTGCAGCAGCCCTCCTTGGGCAGTAATATGGCCAGGCATAAAACTGAGTGAAACTGTAGCTTCCCCGTTTGCAGCACTGAGCTCCCAGCACTCCCCCCCCACTCTCCCTCGGGGGTCTGGAGGCTTGCCCCCCAAGAGTCCAAATTCTTGGGTGAGTTCTCGTGGGGTATGGACAGTGCCTGAGCTGCACTGTCTCTGGGGCACGGAAGCGAGGAGAGGACAGTCGGCTAGAAGGGAACCACTCCAGAGCAGTGGTTCCCAGAGACGCGGAGTGGCGGCTGTCTTCTGGTAGTGGTGCGGCCAGGTATAAAACTGTGTGGAACTGTGTGTGCTCAATACCTGCAGCTCTGGGCTCCAAGCACTCTCCTTCGCCCCCACTCTCAGATCTGGAGGCCTGTCACCCAGGAGTCTGGATTTTTGGGTGATCTCTCGAGGGGTGTGGACAGAGGATAAACTGCGACTGGTCAGTGCTGACTCTGGGGTGCAGGACCGAGGAGAAAAGGGTTGGCTGGGTGCCCACACCAGAGCAGCAGTTCCCGGAGGGAGATCAACAGCCATTTTTTTTTTTTTTAACAACTAAACGGCTCACTTCTGGATATTCTGAAGCCACACCCCCTGTCTCCCTGGGCAACCAGAGGAGGCCACACATGAGTAAAGGATTTGCCTGACGTTGCTCACAAACCCAGAAA